>LBNU01019518.1:21476-32363 GCA_014162995.1 Artemisia annua
TGGTTATAGTGTACCATAGTTCTTACTTGAACCAAAACTTTTGGCTACCTCAAAAGCTAATGCTTTGGTAAGAGACTTCAAATCATTAACTTAATAATCGAGTTGCTAGGGACTAGCAATAGTAAGTATGGGGATTGATGAGTGTGTCAAAGTACTCATCATGTTTTATCGGTATTGTTAACTGCCAAACGAACACGTGAAAACAACTCAGGAAATAGAACATAAAGAATACTGAAAATAATCCAGGTCGTGTTTTATATGCAAAATGATCAAAAACAAATGAAGAAACGAACAAAGTGTTACATACATTGGCAGTATTCATGTCCCTCAACTTTCAAAACTTCGCCACAAATTCAGTCCCTAGCCATTTAATTGTAAGGAAAAGCATCAAGAGGTCCTTGGAAATCAAATTTATCCAATAAATTTGGTCTTTTTGGTGAAAAGTTCAAGATTGTCAAATTTAGTCCCCTGAACTTTGGAAAAGGTTTCAAAATAGACGCCTGGAAATAAAATTTGGAAGGTCCACTTGGGACACCAAGTGGTTTAAAAGGCTTGTTGCATACGCTAAATGCAACCGTGATTCCTACGAAAGTGAGTTAGGTTTTTTATTTTTATTTTTCTTTTTTTTCTTGGTTTTATGCTTTTGGTAGTTGTGTGATTTCAGAGATTTGAAGTTTGCTCATTAGGCGAAGCGAAGGCACGTTTTCCAACATGATCCTTCTATCATTTTCAAGAGCAAATTTCAGTGAAGTTCTCGTTCCAATTCTACTTTTTCCTCTTTATTATTTATTTTATGTACAAAAGGGACTTTGTACAACTCAAGTGGGGGGACGGGAGTAGAATTATTACTTGAACTTTATTTTGCCTCATTTTTCTAGTTTATTATGGAAAATTATGCCAGTTTAAAACTTTTGACATGTTTTTCCGAACCTAACTAGAATAGACCTTAGCCGAGCACATTAACCCTTTATACCATGGTGAGGTTTAGCCTATTTCAGTTTTTCATGTTTTACCCCAAATCCACCTAAATTATGAGTGTGCCGGTAGTTTATAACTTTAGAACTTGGCCTTTACATCATTTTGAAACCGTAGACGAGTAGTGTATTGAGATTCCTTGATACATTTGAAAGAAACTTTTTAAGAAGGCAATATTTTAGGATTATCACCCAAATAACCTATATGTGTGTGTTTATCAATTATTCACATTGACTATTCGACCCCCGTGTTAAACCCTTTGTTGCACTCACCTTTAGTGCAAGATACCCCTAGATACACCGTTTTGAGCCTATCCTTTCGTTTGTTACCCATATTATTGTTTCGATACTCCTATTCGCCTTAGCCTACCGTGTAGTCTTGGTTTATGGTTGGGAAGTTGCCACTTGTTCTAGTTTGAGGTTCAAGTCTAGAGATTCAAGAATCACACCTACGTTGAAGACAAATCTTTGAAGATCATGAGAAACCCACTATTGTACATGTATAGTTCATCTCAAGTGGGGGGATATATTTATTTCTTGTTATAGTTATTAATAAAAGAAATGTGAATTTCCGTATGTAGATATGTTATCTTTGGTGCAACCTTGTATAGCACCGTAATTTGAGCTTTAAAAGAATAAGTATCGAAGAGGCCACTTCGGTCATATATGAAGAATGAAGATGTTGGTTCTTAATCGCCAACATGAAGACCAAGTGTGGTGCCCATCATGACATCCGCTAATGGCACACACTTGTTACATGATCCAATTTTTGCATTTTGAAGCTTGAACTTTGGATGAACGGCAAGTGGTAGCAACTCGGTTATTGTGCATCCCATGTCTTATCCTACCCTTTAGTTGTGAATCATGCTTAGGTGAAGGATTTGAGCAGTCATTGGTGTCTTGCCCGGCGTTCCGGTCATGTACCATTGCCTTTGTTGCCTTTGCCGTAGTATGTTAGTAACAACACTACACCCATAAGCCTTATATGTGTTCACCCAATATTGCCTTTAAAAATTGTTTCGACCTTAGCTCTAGTGGTAGAGATTTGTGTAACCGCCAAGCTTATGATAGAATACATTCTATGACTGTGCGTTGAGTGATCACCCTGAAATTAACACTTAGAATAGGAGAGAGAGATAAGTGTTTGTTCCAGTTTCGTGAGGTGTTCGGCTTTGATATATTCTAGCATAGGAAGTTTTTAGACTCATATTTTTCAGTTTCGTGGGAAATATCTTTTTAAAAATTATTCTAATAAGGTCTACTTGAGGGCAAGTAGAGTTCAAGTGGGGGGATATTTGATAACATCAAAAAAGTCCATGATTTAAGTGTTAATTCCCCCCTTAATTACTCATCTTTTGTATTCATATGTTAGGATATATACTCTTATTCGTTTATATTCTGTTTTCAGGGCAAAGATGAGTAAAGGAACGAAGAAACGCGGAATCAGAAGGACTAAAGAGAAAATACATGAAGTATGCGGATTCTGCACTAACTACGGCGTAGAGGGTCATTTACCTACGCCGTAGCAAGGACTTATGAAGACTACGGCGTAGCTCAAACCATGACTACGGTGTAGTGATCTACTAAAGGGCTCTACGGAGTAGCAACTCTCCACCAAAGGCGTAGACGCCAAAATGTGGTAGTAAAGAACTCACGTGGCCAAAGAAGAAGTTACGACGTAGTTCTCTGAATAACTACGCCGTAGATACACCCAAGGAAGAAACTACACCCGTAGCACATGATCAAGCTACGGTGTAGTTGATATTTACAAAGGCTACGGCGTAGCAACTCAATCAGCTACGCCGTAGCAAAGTCGGGCCTATAAATACCAGCCCTAATTCCGAGTTTATTCATTCACTTTTCACCACACAGAAGTTGGGAGAAACTCAGGGAGCAGGAGGAACGAAGTTCAATCCACATACAAGTCATTTCCAAGGGAGGATTCACACACTAATCATAAGTTTATTCATTCCTTTTTCTTGTATTCGATTCATTTTTACATTTGTAATAACACAATCTTGTTTTACTGCAATTATGAATATGAGTGGCTAAACACCTCTTGGTGTTAGCCTAGTTATGAAATTGTTATTGTTATGAGTTAGTTTTCTATGCATCTATTGTCGTATTGTTTGTATACTTTCATGATGAGTCTTAGGACACTCTAGTTCTGGTAGTGTTGAACATTGGTAGTTCCTTGGAGGCTTGGTGAATTAACCCTAGGACCCAAGCCGATGGGGATGTGACTTGGTGATAGAAATATTACCATACATGTAAGAATTAACCCTAGGACCACATACCAAAGTGATACACTTGAAGGAGCTAGAGGGGGTGTAAGATCTGACAATGCCGCATCCCGCTAGACTTTTCCATGTTAGTAGAGGTACTTAATGACTCTTGCATATTCGTAGGTTCATGCCGACTGATGAACTCTCGTCTTTACAATAGGCGGGAATAGGACAAGGTGTAAGATAGATTATGGTGATTTAACCCTCTGATCCTAAATATATATAACCCCCAGACGATATGATAGGATGTAGTTATAGAAAACTAATCATAATAATAACAAGAGTAGTAATTAGGTTAGCACTAATTCTCCTTAATTGATTCTCTTCCATTTTATCACTACAACAAAAGTGGCTTTTTAGGACCCCCATAAGCGTCATAAAATGGTACTTTTTAGGACCTTTCATTTAATAGGACCAATGATGAAAGCGTTTCATGTAAGGCGGTTGTAATAGGTCTAAAGCGTCCTAATATCTGAAATACCCTTATGAAACCAATTTTATGGTCGTATTATATGTCTATGAACAACCCAAATAGCGTCCTAATAAAACCATATTAGGACACTTTTACATTGTTTTGACATGTGATTACCTACTTTTAATCTTTTGAGACACATAAAAACGTCCTTAAAAGTATTGTTAGGACGCTTATGATGTAACATCATAGCTATTTTAGCAACCAAGAAAAGGGTCCTAATAACTCAAATAAGATTATGATACCAATTTTATGGTCGCATAATAGGTCTATAAACAACCCAAATAACGTCCTAATAAAAACATATTATGACACTTTTACACATACAATGGCACCTCCCGTTCCAATGGGTATTTGGCCCAACTTAATCTCCCTTGCCAAAAACATTTGAGACGTTTTCAGGTCTCGTGCCAAAATACATTTGACATGGTTTGATCTCCTTGTCAAAGTTCTTTGGCACTAGTTTTGCAATTATTCATATATTGTATTTGCACAGACGTTGCTCTTCAATACAACAACACGATCATAAGTCTTATGAACCATTTGTTTAAAATATGTTAAACTCCGAACATAAACACAAATCACCTTATGTTAATCATTAATTAAAATATGTCAATACAAAAGAACTTGAACCCAATAAAACTAAACAAAACAAGAATGACAACATTCAAATTCGATTCGATTATTAATAGCTAAAATGTTTAATACTCTTCTGCAGCTACAAGGGCCAATCTTGCTCATTTTTTTATATACCCTGCATATAATAAAATTTCATAAATAATGTGCCTCAAACATGATCAAAGTTAGATGTTAGATTAAAAAACTAGTGATTCAAAGAAATAAAAAGTTGGAACGTGTAAAATAGGTTGAAAGTAGATGTTTTACAACAAACTTTGTCATTGATTATGCATTATAAAAGAAGTTGATACGGTAACATTCTAGTTCAAACAAACTTTATGATCCCTAGTTACAATACAACGCTTATAAGTAAAGGGTACTTACATTGAGAAAAGGGTCTTCCAATATTTGTCTATACCGTTATCAATGAGTTTGAACCTGCATTCAGATAAAGGCCAAGTAATTTTCCACTTGATGACGCGCTTTTTTTATTTCATCAAGTATAAGTATGTCCATTTGCAGTCTTTAGATAATATCTAAAATGGTACAAGTAAAGTTAACCCCAATAATCACAAGTTGTAATCTTATAATATCTACTGGGTTCAAGTTTCTAATTGGATAAGGTGTATACCCAACAACTATGATAACTAAAGTTACTGTAATACGAGGGGATAAAACCAAACATATACCTATTAAGATGCAAATTTCAACTAACCAATACCGTGATAAAAAAACTAGATGTTTAGTGCCCTACGAGTTATCGTACATTCCACTCTTTGTCACGCTGAGATTACTAAAGCCACGGAATCAATTAAAAACCTGGTGAAATGAAACAAACATAAAGTATAAAAGTTAGAAAAACCATAATGCTTAAGATATAACTGCCTTACTTGATAAATCAGAAGACAACATCATAATAGATATGTTGTAGTTTACTTAGCCGAGCCCAGAATACACAAGGAAAAAAAAGTTAGATGTTACACATCTTGGAAAATATCAATCTGCAACAATTAACCGGTTTACATGAAACAAAATGAGAAAGATAATTAAAACTACAAAGTTGCAAAACTTATATAAAATATTCTGATCAACACATGTATATATGTGCTCAAAAATGAAAAAGATCAATACATGTATATATGAAGATTCAGTGAAAAGATCAACACATGTTGTAATCACGAACAGTGTAATACCTAAAATTTAGAACTTTGCAAAATTACCAAATTGCCCCTATAATTTTAAAATTTTGTAAAAACTATAATTAAATAACAAATAATTCCTAAACTCTTATAAATATACAAACTATGATCAATAATAATTTTAATAGGACAATTGAATTATGAAAGCCCACCTAAAATTTATTTAGGCCACGCCTAAAANCATTGACGAGGGTCATGATGGCAAGTTACAAAGATTAGTTTAAGCTATTAAATAGTACTTACAACTTAATGTTTATGTTATCATGTTTCCAACTTTAGTGATGATGCATGAATATGAAAATTTTGGCCATTGGTTTAAATGTCTGAAATATAACTTATTTGGTAATTCTACATATTATGTCTCGACCTGGTAACTAAGGTATGACAATGAACTAATTTGACAATTTAATTCATTATGATGATATAGTTTTTGGACCAATTACAGGTGTTTTTTGTGCTCTATTAAACCTATTCAAGTGGTTTATTCTTTAGTTCCTGTTGAACTGATTGAGAAGGCATTTTAAAGTACTAAAAAATATTATGAAATTCCAATATATCAATATGGTTTATGACTGTCGGCAACCTTATGTTATTGCAGCCAATTATCAAAGAGCAAAAAATGATTTTGGCAGTTTATGTGCTAGCGGCAGTCGAAGATCTTCTATGACTGAAGGCAAGTAAATTCGTTGAATGTTCAATGTTTTAAGCTTATTATTTTACCTTTTAAGTACCTGACTATATTTATATACGTGGTCCTATTGCATATTTACTTTGGTTTCAAATTGGTCAATAATTAAAATCTTACGATGTTGTGTGTTATATGGTATAGGTGGTTACATACCAAGGCTAAAGATCTTGAGCTAAACGGGCATACCGACAACGTCGACCGGTCATTAGGGTGTCGCGATGTATCGTGTGGTTTGACAACGCACTCACTCTCCCGGATTTTGTATTACTCAAGGTACTATCATATCATGCAATATAGTTCCATAACAGATTTACTGGCAGAATGATTGTATCGGTTTCGTAANNGTATGCAGAGTCATTTTTGATAACTAAAGAGGGGTTATTTGTAATTTTCATAATTAAAAGGTATATATGTAATTATTGTAAATTTGAGGGGCGCTAAATATTAAATTGTAAGTGAAGGGTTGTATTTTGTAATTTGGAATCATTAAAAAGGACTAAAGTGTAAATTTATGATATTTGATGGGCTTGCATGATATTTGATGAATTACTAAGGTTTATATGTTAAGTATATGTTTATAAAGGGCAAAAGGAGTAAATATTATAACTTGAGGGACTAAAATGTAAATATGGCAAATTAAGGCATTTCTATGATGCTGATAAATGGTTAAGGGCTGTTCTTGTAAATTTTGAATAAAATGAAGGGATTACTTTGATAATTATATTAATTTATGGTTAATTATGGAATATGTTTAATAACGTGTTTAATATGTAATTTGTAATTGGAGGGGTGTAAAGTTGTAATATCGAATCTGAGACTAGTATCGACTTATGTCTAAGTGTTAAAATGTGATAATATTTCATGTGTTGACGCTTTGAATTGAGATAATGACATTTACAACGCAATACTATGCTAATTTCAAAAGAAACCTAATCTTGAGAAATAAGCATAAACCATATCTGTCGAATTCTGAGAAGCTAATAACTTGGCAAAATGATCAAGCTACTTTTAATGAAAATGTCGTGTAAATGGGAACTTGCCAGATTAAGGAAATTTTACATATTTATGGAAACTGCTACTTTTGGAAGTATTATTTTGGGAAACTCTGAAATTGGAAACCTCTAAACAATAGAAACTTATCTATTTAGAAATCTAATAAGATAGGAATCATGCTAAAGTCTGGAAAGTTATTAAAAATAGAGATCTGCTGATAATGGAAAGATAAATCAAAAAGAACAATCTGATTTAAAAATGAATAAATTGATAATTCTCGACTTCTAATCAGTCTAGGTCCAGTGAAGAATGAGGAGTTTCTATTTCAGTTCTGACACTTTTGTGTACGCTTTGTCTACTGGTCTTGAGGTAAGAATATTCTTGACCTTTTCAGTAAGGTTTTCTCATGACTCATGATCCCGTCTTCCCCACTCACTACTGATTTTGATCTTGGTTCCTCTGATATCTCTGGTTCATTGATATTAGCATTTGTATGATAACTTTTGAAAAATAAACCGGATGGCATGGACAACTGTATGGAATACTGATTCTCTGTTAATATGATATTAGACTTGTTTTAAATGGAATTTAATAACTCTTGCTAAAAATATTTAAAGTAATACTTTATGATAATAGGATTTAAATGAAATGGAGACTTCTAAATCTGTTTTTCTTATTAAACTTTCATACTTGTAAACTCTGAACCATTGGTATGAACCATTATTAACTTTCTGTTTCTCTTTGCTTAGGATTCTATGCATTGCTATGATCCCTTACTGTTTGAACTTGTTTCCTGAATCATTGGTTATTTTCTGAATCACTTACTATCTGAAATTGCTATCTGAACTTTGACATTGTATTTATGAAACATGAACCTCTGATATTAAACTTCTGATATATAAACTTTTGATATTGAACTTCTGATTTTATGACTCTGGCTTATGAACCTTTTTAAAAGATAAACTTCTGATTTATAAACCTTTTCAAAGATAAACTTCTGATTTATAAACTTTAAAGGATGAACTTCTGACTTGTGACATTTCTAAAATTGAATCTCTGATTTATGAAACTACTAATCTGACTAAATCTGACATCTGTATATCTGATACGATCTGTAAAAAAATCTGGACATCTGCTTAATCTGGATAATTAATTCTGATATGTAATCTGAACTGTTAAAATTAGACATTGACCATTCAATATGAAACTCGGGCTGTCACTAGGCATGGGGGTTCCATGTCCGTGTCATTGATGCACAGTGACCATGATCATCGTGTGGGGTGAGTATTTCTCACACCGTCTTTGATTATGGTCTGCATGTGAATGGGTAAGGGGCGAATGGTGCATCTAGGTCTGTTATCTGATACTCTGTTTATCTGTTATTATCTGTATACCTGGTGAATGTGGCTGTGTGTGCAATACAGTCCTTCACAACCATTGAGGTCACCTCTGTTTATATCTGATATTCTGAGGCTCCCTCTGGATTGCATATGAGGCGATTATCTGTTATTATCTGATCTGTTTTGGGCACATGGTTGAAATACTGAATACTTTGTCTGCACATTAATTTAGATTTAAACTTAAACTGTAATGTAACACTGATCTTTTTCTTATTAATATTTATTTCACCTTATTGCATTATTTCTTATGCTATGACATTCTGATAATCATCCAATGCAACATATCGGTCTCTTTTACTTCTGTTTCACATTACCGCTGCCTGACCTGTTATATCTGTTCACTGGGCTTTTTAAAGCTCAGCCGCGTTTTCTTTTCCCGCGGAAGGTTTTAGAAGGAAGCTGGGTTATGGGTGAAGAGTGCAAATAGGAGTTTTAGAGAAGATTTGCGTGGTTATATTCCAAGTGGTTTTGATAAGACTTTAGATTATCATTTTGTATTTTAAGATTCTGAGATGTATTCTTTATTAGGAAAACGTTTGTAAACTTTGGAATTAATTGTAATCACATATGTTGTATGTCTGTATATGCTTTGATATGTCACCATAATGTAGCATTCTACCCTTGGCGGGTTGGGGTGTTACACTAACCGTTAATTTCCGATCAAAATTTGGGGAAAAAATTAGGGTTACAATTTCCGATCATCAGTCATTGATTTACGCACGCAAACGATGAGTCAAACTGGTAATTTTAGATTAATTTAATTTTTAGGGTTAATTTAGGTTTTATTATTATTATTATTATTATTATTATTATTATTATTATTATTATTATTATTATTATTATTATTATTATTATTATTATTATTATTATTATTATTATTATTATTATTATTATTATTATTATTATTATTATTATTATTGTTATTATTATTTTTAGGGAAAAATTAGGGTTTGTACATGCATAAGAATTAGGATTTTTTTAGAAAATAAAATGAATAAGAATTAGAATTTTTTTTATCAGTTTATTTTTTTAGAAAATAAAATGCATATTTTTTAGAAAATAAAATGCATATTTTTTAGAAAATAAAAATGCATAAGAATTAGGATTTTTTTATCAGTTTATTTTTTTACTTTAATAATATGATTTTAATTTTTTTTTTAAGAATCTGGAAGGAGTAAGGAAGTCTCAAATAAGAGTAGGAGTCCAACCTTGGGAGAAAGGAGATCAAACGATTCCAAAACCGACCAGCTAATAAAGGTATATTTGATTCATTAGTTGTTTAATTAGAGGTTCGGCAGTTACCATGCCTCCGTGGTTTAGAATGACTTGTTAGAATAGATTACAATGAGGTTCATCAGTGATTGTCTGTTATCGTGGTTTAATTCGAGGTTGCGGATTCGTTATAATAACTTGTTAAAATAGATTAGAATGAGGTTCGTCAATGATTGCTTGTTATCGTAGTTTAATTTAAGGTTTCGGATTCGTTAGAATAATATGTAAGAATATATTAAAATGAGGTTCATCAGTGATTGCTTTGTTATCGTGGTTTAATTAAAGGTTGCAGATTCGTTAGAGTAACTCTTTAGAATAGATTAGAATGAGGTTCATCAGCTTATTTGTTATGAGGTTCAGCATTGGTGTCTATTTCAGATTATATAGGTGGTATTATGACTTAATTTGAAAATCTTCGATTTATAAGCCACAAGCCGGCCTATATAAGATGAAACAAATACAACATTATATCAATTGAAAAGAATGCTTAAAAAGAGTTTATAGTTATTTTGCATTGAAAGAATGCTTATCAGTTGGTGTTTTTTTTATTGGATAGGAAAAAAGTCTATGATTTNATTCTGATCCTTAGGTTTCATTTTTGACTGACAAACATTCTGATAACTTACCGACCTTTCCTAAGGTCATTCAACCATGGTGTGTTTGACACCTTCTGTAAATTCCTTACTTATGATGGGTATGAAAGGTATCATCTGATACTATTTGACCTTACAAGATCCTTTACTAGCAGAACCCAGTTGATTGTTAATTACTGATGCAGGAAAATTTGTTTACCTCCATCTGAATGATGAACTCAGTTTAGCAATCAGTTTCTTCGAAAGAATATGATAGCATGGATTTGTTAACTGAGCATGATGATACTGATAACTGGCATTCCATACATCTCATTTTTGATGATCATACGATGTTTGTATTACCATTGATACATACTCCGCCTATCACTTGTGTTGAAAACCAAACAAGATTCC
>LBNU01019520.1:18828-34869 GCA_014162995.1 Artemisia annua
GTTCATTGTATACTCAGATAGGCAGTTTTGAAGGACTTCAAAGGTTTAAAACGCATGCAAATTTGCAAGAAGAAAAGCATGAGAAACTATGAATGGGTAAAAAGAATGTGGACACATAGAATAAAGAAAAAGATTTACCCCAAAAAAAGAAATTATGATATATTTGTATTTTGGCAAATTCAGTAATATGCAAGGTTATATGTGTAAATTAGAAGTTAATTTTATGCGTGCGGATAAAAACTATCCGTGTACATATTATTTTCCTTTTAAAGATGGGAATATGCAAATCGAGTTCCCTTTAGAGCGATGGGTGTAATAACACCATAACACCAAAAAATGCATGTCATCTCAGCGCTACATCATTTCAACATCAAAACATTTAACACCCAAAAATCACCTTTTATCAGAACACCAAATAACGTCACCCTTTTGGGACACACGTTTTTTCCATTTATTTAAACAAACCAATATCAATTATCAAATTAAATTACAAAATAACATTTTTTTTTGAAGTTACAAAACTAAAATAATAATATATTTCTTTTTTTTTCTTTTGCAATCCTACTAAAACTGTAAATAAAATTAAAAAAAAAAAAGAAAACCAAAAAGGCTAAAACTATAAATAAAGAAAACCACAAGGACTAAACAAAAGAAATTCATTAATGATGGCTAATTTATAAAGTAGGAAAGTTGCCTTTCTTTTTTCTTTTTTTTTTCTTTTTTTTTTTTGGTTAAAAGAAGGGGGAAAACATGTATTTGTGATATAATGAAGGGGTTTAATTGTAAATATTTTTAATGTTTTACAAAGGAAAGTAGGCAACTTTCATACTTTATAAAGTAGGCATCATTCCCCCTAATTATATTTGTGCTTCTTTTAAATCACGATATTCGGTAAAACCCACACCAAAACACACAAACGCACATTTAAATTAAAAAAAAAAGGTTCCTGCATTTTGTCTTCTTATGCATTTCAATCTACGTGGTTGTGATAACTTGAACAATAACACCATGCATAACGCCACAAGGATGATATGGTAATGCCGGCCAATGCGGTGCCAGCTAGGCAGGCAACCCTCTTAGTGTGATAACTGTAATACAATTTATGTTTCAAAACTTTTATGGGTTTAACAATATCTCTTGACATGGCCTCTTTAATTGATAGGGTGGTTACATAATTAATAAACATGAATAATAGTCTAGACAACTAAATGTCTAGATAATTAAACCAAACGAGATTAAGCACCTGCGCGTTGCGGCGGTTTTTTTGTTTCCTATATTAAAAAGTTAAGGATTGGTTTTGCAAAATGTCGCATGATTTGTAGGTATTTTTAGCCATTTTTCGTTAAAAGAAAATCAGGACTGGTTTTGAAAAGCGTCGCATAGTTTAGGGGTATTTTTTGCCATGTTTTAAAACTTTGAGAAAATTATTATCTATAACATTCACCGGGCTTCTTATGAATAGTACAAGGTATCAAAAAATATTTAACAGTACTCTTGGGTATTAAAAAAAACGCGCTTCTCTTGAAGCTTCCGGATATCACTATCATCTTCATCTCTCTAAAAACACACATACCCACTCATTTCACAGATCTGATTACCACTTATTTTTCTTCGTCTTACAGATCGATTGGTAAGTTTATAAACCCTAACTACGGTTCGTCACCCAAATCTACGGTTCGTCATTTTTTTTATTAGAGCATTTTTTTTAATAAAAAGTTTCTTATTTTAGTCATGGTTTTATGCTTGATTCCAGCTTCGAAGACGTATGTGATGATGTGTGTATGATTCCGACGTCTTTTGTTGTTCAGAAGAATGTGGTTAGTGAAAGCTTTTAATTTTTTACTTTTGAATGTTTAGTTGGTGTTTTTTTGTTTCTTAGATTTTGGTTATATTGAAATCTGAGCATTGAAATTGGGGTTTAATTAGGTTCGAATTTGATGGGTTTGGATTTAGTTGTGTTTAATTTTAGGGGTTTAGAAATTTAGGGTTTTTGTTGTTATGATTTTGATTGTTCAGAAGAATGTGGTTAGTGAAAGCTTTTAATTTTTTACTTTTGAATATTTAGTTGGTGTTTTTTTGTTTCTTATATTTTGGTTATATTGAAATCTGAGCATTGAAATTGGGGTTTAATTTGGTTCGAATTTGATGGGTTTGGATTTAGTTGTGTTTAATTTTAGGGGTTTAGAAATTTAGGGTTTTTGTTGTTATGATTTTGATTTTTTTAACAGGTACAAAAAAATGACTTGTGAATAAAAACATGTTTGTTTTTATTTACTTTATGGTCGATTGTGAATTGTGATGTGGGGTTTGTTAAATTTGAGGACTTGGTGATTGAGTTATGGTGAAGTTTGAATCTTTTTGCGTATGTGAATGTGTTTGGATTTGTGAATTGCTTATGCCTGATGTTTAAATCAAGTAACTTTAGTTTATCTTAGAAGCTTATAAAGTCGGAGCTTTAGGAACTTTGTTATGATCACTTTATAAGCTTTTGGGTGTTTGAGTGTTTGACACGTGAGTTGATTTATAAGCTTCTAAAGGTGTCGTAGGAGGTTTGTTATCAAAGGCCTGTTATTTATGTCGTTTGAGTGTTTGACACACGTTTTGGGTGGATACGGGCAAAGAAACCGACCAAGCCTGCAAGTTTTCTTTTGGGGTGAATTCAATTTTTGTTTTTGATGGACAAACTCTCCATTTAAATCATCTCATATTTTCTTCAACTCACCTTATTTTGAATCCAGTATTCTTTATTTGCTATAAATTTTAATCTTTAGTTAAGAGGGTGTTTGGAATTGTGTTTTAATTCTTTTAAGTATGTTGCTGAATGTGCTTTAATGTGTAAAAAACGAAAGAAATGATCCAACCAAATGAGTTATGCCACCATGGTTACATAGTTACGAGTATATCAGATTGAAACGTGGTACCTTTAATGGCCCAATTAACTTAAAATAAGACTAATACCCGTGAATTGTTATATGCAGTGCTATTGGCAGGGGAGTTGATTCCATGTAGGTTGTTCTTGCACCAACATGAACTGCCAAGTACACTCCACAATATCGACAAGAAAGTCAGTGTGAAGTATTTCTTTTAAATCTGCAGAATGAAAGGTTTTTCCTTTATTCCTCCACGAACTTCTGAGTTTTCATCTTTCATTACTTTCGTTTCCGTAACAGGCTCGACTGGTGTAATATTTGTGCGCTCTTGCAGGTTGCAACCTTCTGACTAATGTTTTAGGTGCGCTGTTGCTTTCAATAATTGTGTTTCTTTGGTCTAAGTCTAAGTCTAAAGTCTAAAGTCTATTCCTTTATTCGTCCACAAACCTCAGCTCTACTTTTGCTGCTTTCAATAATTGTATTTATTTGGACTAATAGTCAATGGGTTCCAAATTATGCAGACAAGATCAGCATCGGCAATGGACAACCTGAAGACTGACATTATGGGTTTCCCTTCCTAAATTGTTTTCTACACCTGCTTTTCATAAGGTAATCTTATTGATTATAAAGAACCCGTTTCCACCCATTTACTTTTAAAGGACAACTTTTAGTTATTTTTACTCCCAAACAGCTCAAATGAATTGCTTTCATAAAACAAGATAGGTAAAATGAGTCTAAAAGCTCAGACGGTTAAAATGATGCAAAAAAGGTGAAAAAGTCAAGCGGGTTAAATGAACCAAAATGGTCAAACGAGTAAAAAATTAAATGCTGCGTATGTTATTTTTTTCTGCACCTCATCAGGTTAACGTGGATGCCAGCATTATGTGATTTTTCGGAGGACATAAAACTGATGTAGCAGTCTACTTGCAGCGCCTTTGCTTCACAGGTAATAAACCACTTTATTGACCATTTTCGCATTATTCTTTAGATTTTCTTGATGCTACCCAGCCTTCTAATCTTTCTTGATTAAGAGTGCTTTGAAAGACAAGTTTAGAAAAAATCATTACATAAATGGATTGTACTAATTCTAAAACTTTTTTAGGTATAGATTGAATGTGTAAATTATGTTTATAAAAATGGATTGGACGCCATGTGCGTGTATTTACGACAATTTCTGATTTCTTCTATTTTAGTTTTACATGTTTGAGAATTTTTGCCCTATTTATAAGAAAACAAAAAACTTAATGGTTTCCGTTACTAAAAATGACTAAAGCCAGGACCATATAAGAAAACCATATTAAGTCTGTAGTGAAGCATTACAAATATTGTCCACTGACTTCGAGATTGGAGAATAATGATTTTTAGACTGCGTTTTCAGTTATTTGAAACTCTTTTTAGAAATTGTTGGTGAAACTATTGTATATATAGATGTACATAAGAGGTGTGTTTATGTAGTCGTTTTTCTACTGACGAGTAAAGATGTATATCGCTTGATGTCCCAATCTTTTATTGCCAAATGTCCGTTTAATCTTTGTGAACTTTACGTCTTTCTTGCATAACAGAGCTGAAGCATTATGCACGGTCCATGGCGAGATTGAGGCTGAATTGAAGGATAAAGCTAATACTGGTGATTTCAAAAGGTTTGGTGATGCTCTACTTATCTGATTATTTACTCTACTTACCACGTACACATGCCAGTCTTATATTTTGATGTATGAAATTTTACGGGTATGGATCTTTGTAGTCGCTCTCACCTTGAGTGTACAGCTTGCTAGGATTGATCTCGCAGCAACAGGGGCGACTCTGAGATAGAAGCTGCTCTCAAAAGAGAACATCCAGGATTCGCTTTTGGTTGCATCAGTCCAAAACAAGCAGGATGTATTCGATTTTTAAGGTACACCCTATTTCTAACTCTTGATAATGTATCATGTGGTGTATATATATTGTTAATGATTAAATGTGTGTTTGTGGCAGGTGTCCAGAGTATGACGGTGCAGGGTACGTGAGCAAATCACATGAGGGTGAATACAGCTACGGGCTTCTGTTATCATGAATAATAGGATAATTATTTAAAGCCTAAAAGACAATAATCAGATAATCGACTAGCATTATTGTTGCTAAAATGAATAAGTTAGTCTTCCTCAGTTTTTTTATATGTTATGTTACGCAGATATGTGATATCGTTGCGCTATTGGATTCAGGATTATTTGGGATTCCGATGGTGGGGGCCGATATATATGCCTTTTCTCAAAACACGGCTAAAGAACTTTGCCAACGATGGATTCAGGTACACGTTGTGACATGTTGCATTATGTTGAGTAATGAGTCAAAATAGGTTGAGATTACTTATTAAACTGCTTATCTACTGAGAAAATACGTAAGTAGTTATTGTTTTTTTAAAGTAACAAAATTCATTACGATCATCAAATGAGGCATAAGTAGACTCAAAAGAAACAGAAAAACTATTTTGTCATTTATGTTTTCCATCACAAAGCCGGTTGAGTTAACATGAACATTTGTCTTGAGTGAAGTTACATTAAGTTATATTAAGGTATACTAATATGGTACACAAAAAAGGAGTCCGTGTGAACCTTTAATTGTTCAAAGTTGATACCACTATAAGCCTCATTTTGTTCTGTCATGGCGGGTCAAAAATGCCTTATGCATCTGCTTATGCTACGATGTTCTCATGTTTGGATTTAGCGCTAATTGGAATATACAAGGGGACAAACTTTAAAATGCTTTTTATTTTTAGCAATTAGCTCTTTTTAGGTTAGAAGCAAGCATAAAACTTTTTAAAAAATTAAACCTTACGGTAGCCAACTTCTAATAGTTCTGGTATAAGGTATTCTGACCATGTGATTAGTAAAAAAATAAAATAAAATAAAATACTTGCTAGCTGAAGTGTCTTTAAGTTTTTACTTTTTTTGACACGTGACCATAAAACCATTTCCATTAATGTAGCCTAATGATAAGGTGTTCCTGAAGTCTTAGCAGAGACATGGGTTCAAGCCTCATTGTGTGAACAATTTCTTTGACTGTCTTTTGTTTGTGTCGTAGGGTGAACAGAATTTCAATAGATTTGGAGGGTGGCTAGGTAAGAACTCTACAATGGGAAAGAACTACAGGCTCCTTGAAAATGCACATGCTCATCCGCTATCATCTGTACAATTCAACTCGGCAGGTGATTCCGTTACCAGATCACTATATTTACTATATTTGATATATTTAGCTATTAAAATTTATTGTGTACTAAAATCTTTTATTCTTTATGTTTTTGTGTTTACAGTTTTACAATGGAAAGTTTAAAAACTTGACTGAGAACGTCTACGCCATAATTAAGTATGTTTACATTTTTTTGTAAACAAATTTTTTAAATACTTTTTCTTACACAATATATGATGCTTTCGTGATCAAATATAGTAGTAATGTTGTTTGGTTTTAGCGGGTTGTAAACCTAATACTAATTTATTCATGGTCACTGCTATTGTAGGTATGATTGTAGGACTAGCAGCGGGTTGTAGCAGTTTACATGGGGATGATGACCGTGCCCGTTCGACAGCTTGAGGTAATTTGACTATTTATTCTTATAAGTATGTTGGAAATAAAACGATACATCAAAGATTCCGTGCCCCAATGGATAAGGCACTGGTCTACGAAACCAGAGATTCTGGGTTCGATCCCCAGCGGAGTCGTTTTGTATTTTTAATCTCGAATCATAAATTTGTCAAGTCGTTAAATGTTAGTGTAATTAAATAATACCTATAACTTCATTGAATGATTGGTTGGTTAAGGTTTGTTATACTTAAATGTTAACCCTATACTTATTGTCATATTTACCATACCGACGTTAGTTCAACTATGGTTGTTCATTGTTGATACACTTATACTTATTGTCATCTTTACCGTACCAACGTTGTTGTGCAGAGACCTAATTCGAGTGATTGTGCACACACTGTTACTGAACCAACAGCTTCTCATGTGACTGAAGGTGACTATCTTTGTTTTCTTTTGCAGCACACTTTTTTGAATTCCGCTTCTGTCCATGCAAGATTGACTTTGGTTTTCATGGTTTGGCTGTTTTGGCAACAGGACCAGGTGTCAATGACGATAATGAAGCTAATGTTGCAGCTCATATATGCGATCAAGCACAGTCTAAAAAAAGAAAGAGACGCATGGATGAGGTCTCCACAAGACGTACACAACGGCCTAATTATATTGTTACTGTCATTCTTATTTTGCAACACTTGCTAAACCTTCTTTAGCAAATCACCCCGCGGCAACGCGCGGGTGATCCACCTCGTATTAAAAACATCCCGGACCAGCCAAACGGTGATTGGTCACTGTTACTAAAGCGTTTTTCAACTGTAGCAATTGTTCCAAGTCAACTGTAGCTTAGTAGTTTTTTTTATGCATAATAACACCGTTTTCTACGGATTTTAATAATATTTATATTGTTCTTATTTTATCTGGTTGAGACACTTAAATTCCGGAAGGTTACGTGTATACTAGAGTGCGGTGGTCTAATAAAGAAGTAAAGTCATGATAAAAAACAATATGAGCACAACATGTGTAATGTACTATAACAAGTAGAAGGCGCTCGTCGCGTCGCGGCGGGGTTTTACACCAAATTTCACAACTCTTTTGATTAAAGGTTCGAGCTCGTTTTATTCGTAATATGCAGTATGCTCGGTTATATGTTTTGTAACACCCCCAAAATCGGGTCCAGCGGAAGCATACATGTCACTGGGGTGCTACACAATTGGTATCTTACCACAAAGTATAAAGACCAGTTTGTACATCAATTGTTTCAAAAAGTTTTCATAAATCAAAGTATTTTATTTACAACATCCAAAAATAGTGCGGAATTAGGCCCATAAAAATAAGTAGAGTGGTCCCAAATGATTATCAGAGTCATCTATGATCATGCCATGCCATTTGCCAAGCGCCTCCAAGAGTAAGTTATCACCTTAAGAACCTGAAATACATGCTAAAAAGTGTCAACACAAAGGTTGGTGAGTTCATAGAGTTTATATAAAACAATCAAAGTGATTCGAGTTTGTGAGATAATGAAGTAAATAGTGGGTTACGTTGTCATAAACCCATAGTTCGTTTGTTGTTTGCCCTAACCGGGTCAATAGTTGAGTGAATCAATAGTGTTTGTATAAAAATCAGTTGAACACAAGTTTCAAGTTTAGTAAACAGCGGGCTACGTTGTTATACGCCCATAAATTTAGTAGTTGCAGTACTGTATCATGACTACAGTACCGCCTTATTGCTCTAAGTCTCATGAACGCAACCCTTAACATGTGTGACATCATAAAAATGATGTAAGTAACAGACATCATAGAAATGATGTAAGTAATAGTGCCCTCGTGTAGGAGTTTGCCAACATCCTATTGTTCTTCAAATAAAGTGCATTTGGCTACCTATCCGGCTAGCACAAATGGGGCGTCAACTGCCAATAGATCTATTCACTATATTCGCGTTCACTCGCAAGTGACTAAGGTTCATGATATGAGGGACTTTCAGTGGCAAAAGTGTGTCTTAGGCAATAATAATCATGGTAGCATACAGAAAAATACTTGTGTTCATGTTCGTAGCATGTAATATGTTTCAATAAACTAATAGAGTGTTTCATAAATCGAGTAAAGTGTTTAAGATAAACTAGTAAAAGATGTAAGTAAAACGAGCATGTATCTCCCCCAAAGAGTTCAAAATAGATAAAAGAGGGGCTATGACTCACCTTGGTAGTGTAGATTTCGATTAATGCTCAAGTGAAGAACAATGAATAGTTATGAGTAGCAGTGAATAGCTTCCGACTTGCGACCTAAATTTGTGTGATATATTTAGTTTATAAGCGACCTTACGGGTTTGATGTGTGAAATGACGTGCGTGAAAATCTTCGAGTGCGATAGCGTCGGATTGGTATGTTTGAAAATAATTTATATATATATGTCAAGTTTTACTCTTAACTTTATAAAAATTACACTTTAACCCTTACGTTAAAATAATTACATTTTTAGTCCAAAATAGTACTTTTACTTTTTTTTACCTTAACTTCATGTAATTACAGTTTCTACCCCTTAACTTTATTCAAAAATATCATTTTCAGTTTCGATCCAAAACTTTCACAGTTTTACGCTTTTCACCCCCTTAACGAAATATTTTGCAAAATTGATCCAAACTTTAGTTTTCGAAAAGTTATCTTTTATTTTTATAAAAGTTATCATTTTTAACTTATAAAAGTCTATAAAAATCAGTTTTGATTTAAAAACATTTCGAAATTTATTTTCAATTTTCAAAAATGTATATGGGATTCTCTTGGGCTCGTTAGCCCAGTTTGGCCCCAAAACATGTTTTTAAGATTTATAGAAATCTGTCGAATGAGCTTAGGATTAGATTATTTAGGTTAGTATTTATCGTTATAAAACTTGCACGTTTAGCCAACTCGGTTTAGTTTAGTCCAAAGAAATGAGTTGTCGAAAAATATATATGTGTTGCACGTAAAAATACAAAAATACGAGGCGGTTTCTAGGGGTGTCGAGTGTGTTGTGATGAGTTTTAGATTTTTATGTTTTTACGCGATTTAAGTGATATAAGTGATATGCAATGCATGAAAATGAAAAGTACGAATAGAAGTATTGAAAAGAGAGTAAACGACTTACAACACCCTAAGGTGGTGAAGATGTCAAGTGCACGAGAAAGAAAAGACGAAGGACGAGCAAACTTGGAAACCCACGATCAATTATCTTAACCCAATGCTTAGAAATGTAACCCAAAAACTTGTGTGGATTCCCTTGTGGCTCGACAGTAGCAAAGAGGGAAAGAATGAATATTTTGTGATTTGAGTTTATGTGAAGTTTTGAGAGTGTGGTGAGAATGAGTGAGTTTCGAAGGCTTTTATAGAGGAATCAAGACATGGTTCCTTGAATATTTTAAGGAGTGGTTTGAAAGCATGCTTGAGAAGTCATGTGAAGGGGAACAAAAGAGGTCAAAGGGCTTGGTATGGTCATGTCGAATGGAAGAAAGAGAGTGGTCAAAGGTTGTGTAGTCTTATCGAATGGGAGGTTAAGGGTGGAGGCTATGATGGTGGTTTGTATGGTTTAGGTGGTACTCGATGGGACAATTGAGGAAGGGAAGACATGTTACTATGTACAAAGTGAATATTATAAGTAAAAGGGAGTATGGTTTTGTTGGGGTTAAAGGAACACAAGGACCCTTGGTTAACAATGATTCAAAAAGGAAAGCATTAGTTTATGGTGAAGGCTAAGTTTAGGAGAGACATGTGAACTTAGATGTACTAAACTCAAATTGTTTAACTAAAAAGGGGATGGAATATATTCTATGTTGGTGTATTTGAAGTACATAAACCTTTGGGAAATAAGGTTTAGGGAAAAAAAAAGAGGTATGGAGTAGGGGATTTGTTTAAGTTCTAGTTTAGGGATGTAAGGTGGCTTTTGGCGAGTTGTGTACGCAAAGGAGAAGAAAAAGGTGAGGGTGTTGGGTTGTGTCGTGGGTTTGGGTAACAAGGAAAGGACCTTAGAGGTGACAAGTGAATGTGTGAGTTTTGGGTTGCTTAGGTGATGGGTCGAACAAAAGAAAGGAACAAGAGTGAATGAGTGTACATGTGATATGCAAAGTTGATATGTTTTGTGTTTGTGTTTTCTGTGTTGTCGAGAAGGAACCAAAAGAAGAAAGAAATGAAAAGGTGGCTCGTACTTGTGTTTCGGTGTATTTTGTGAGTGGTGAAGTCGAGGTTAAAAGTGTTTGCGTATATTTCTTGCGCTAAATGAGTGTGCTACTAGAATATTATATGTTCCTTATAAAGCTTGTTTAATAAAATAAAATAAAAGATGTACTTCGTTACTTGTTTGACCAAAAAGGAGGAAAAAGGGGAAAAGGTGCATGCCTTGTCTCCTCTTTAGTTTTATTATCCAACATGTAGTGTTTAAGTTTAAAAGTTAATGAAATCTAGTCAAAAAGCAAGGTCAAATAATATTAAAATAACCAAAAGGAGATGCTTTGTTGTTGGATAAAGAAACATAATATCCAGAGGGTTTTACATGTTTGAAAAAGTATGTATAGTGTATATAATTGTTTATATGTTTAGGTAGTGTGTTAGGGAGACAATAGGGAACAAAAGAGAAGTGAAATGACAAGAAATTAAATGGTGTTGGTGACTTAGTGTTTTGTCGAGTCGTTTCGTGTCGAGTAGCAAAGGAACAAAGAAAAGAAAGAAAAATTTGAAATGCAAGGGTTGATGTTTATGTTTGTGTTTGGAAGGCCCAAATAAAAGAAAAGAGATAAATGGGCTAGTGTATAGTGAATTCGTGTCGGTACGCGTGCGGTGACGGTATGCGCGTGAGCCCGTTCGAAGTGAGATATGAGATATGCCACGAGCATATTTCATAATTGTGTTATTTAAATAATAGAGCAAAAAAAAATGTAACCCTTAAAAGTGGTTTATTAAACGTTCAAATGAAATTACTTTGTGTTTAACGTTAGTTAATGACTAGGTAAATTACGGGGCATTACATGTTTATTATTAAAAAATTGCTAAATATCTTTGTATTTTCGTAAAGAAATATATGCTAAATCTCAATTTTTTTTATAAAAGCGCACGTATGTCAAAAGTATATTATTATTATTATTATTATTATTATTATTATTATTATTATTATTATTATTATTATTATTATTATTATTATTATTATTGTGCGTGTGTGTGATGCGGAGGCGTTTTTAGCGGTGTAAATCGTTAGATATTTGTTATATATTTGGTAAATAAACTTTGCTATATAAACAAAAGAATTATACCGTATATAAACTTTTATAGAGTTGTACGTCTTTGGCTCATATAGTTTGGAAAAAGTTTAGGATAATTTTTAAAGTTATTTGATAGGTTAAATGTGCATTTTTAAAGTACTTTTATTTAAAATCTATATATATACGTATTAAACTTCAACATTTTTTATAAAACCGTGCGTACGTAAAAAAATATATCAATATTTGGCTTGTTTTGCTCGTTATCGAAAGACCTTTTTTCCAGTAATTTTTTTATCAAAGAAACCGCTAGAGATTTATTAGTTATTTGATAAATAAAGTTTTTTATATAAAAAAAATTATAAATATTAAGAAGTTAAGGGTGTATTGTGTAAAGTTTTTTTTTTAATAATATAGAACCAGATATGGACTTTGTTTTTAGTAATATTTTATTATCTTCGGAATTCGGTCCATCCGTAAATGTTATATACAGAGAATTTAGGTTTAATTTGGTTGTTTGATTCTTAATTTGTCATTGAGTGGTTATCAAAAGATCCGTGTAGAACCAATTTTTACCATAGAACCAATCAAACAATCTTAGTCATTCATTTTTTTTTATCAAAATAAAAAAAATTAAACTTTCACCATCTTTTTAAAAATTAAATATCTCGCAAACCGTAAATTGTTACGCGAAAAAAAAATACCATCGCGACGAGAATTAAATTATCTTTCTATAGACATACATTGTTATATGCTTTCGACGAATTTTTTTTTTCGATAAATCTTTTTTTTTTCAAAATTTTCGGCCAGAAAAATCATATATGATTTGTAAAAATCATATGTGATTCGTTAAAATCAAATCATATGTGATTTTTACGAATCATATATGATTTTTACAAATCATATATGATTCTTTACAAATCGTATATGATTCGTAAGAATCATATGTGATTCTTACGAATCATATATGATTTTTTTTGGCGAAAATTAAAAAAAAAATCGTCGAAAAAAAAAGTTCGTCGAAAGTATATAACAATGCATATCTATTGAAAGATGATTTAATTCTCGTCGCGATGGTATTTTTTGTAGCTTGAAGATTTACCGTTTGCAAGATATGTTGTTTTAAAAAAAATGAAAAATAAAAATGGGTGGCTATGATTAGTTTATTGGTTCTATAGCAAATATGAATTCTATATTGATTTCATCTCTTGAGTGGTTTTGGACCAGTCGAAAACCTTTTATATTTTGAGAAATACAAAATTCACACGCACAAAATTATAATGGTATGTGTGGAAAACTAGAAGGGGGGTTGAATAGTTTATCGCTTTTTACGTTAATTATCTTTTGAAAACTATTCATTTTAATTAAAGATGTACTTGACGTTTTACTTTAAGATGTGAATTGAAACACTTTGACCAACTCAAAGACAATATGCAAACTAAACACAATATGTAAAACATGCAAGTAAAGAGATAGAACGATCAAACCACAACACGATTGTTTATCGTGGTTCGGCTACAAGGACCTCTCTTGTCCTTGCCCTACGTCCACGCCCCGAGTATCCAACTCGAGAGTTTCAAGCACTAGTTAACAAAGTCCTTCTCGGTGGAGAAACCTTTACAATCGTCGCTTACACTTTATCCGGTACAAAGCTAGATACCGAGTTCTAGTTCGAGGTAGAACCAACCTAACGTCGCCTAATTCCTTTTTCCGACACAAGGCTAGATGTCGAGTTCTTTACCAAGGGTACAACCACTCCCGATAGTTCTTTTACAAGGGTACAACAACTCCCGACACACTATGTATTTTGAGGCCTAAAATACTAACCGATCACTTGATACACAATACACATGAAGTATAAACTACCTAAGCTTATACATGACCAAGCTAACAAGTCTTGCAACTTTGTGTTGAAACTTGTAACTTCTTTCATGACCTTGTGAACTCCTTTGCTACATAAGAGAATCACACAAGTCAAAAGTTCCTGAGTTAGATGAGAGTATATGTGAATAATATGGCCTAAAGTGATGAGGGATTTCTTGCAAGTTGTCTTGTATTTATACTCAACAAGATGTCAGTTCTGGCGGACCTGGCGGAACCCTCACAAGGGTTCCGTCCGTGTTACTCCAGGGTTCCGCCAGGACTGTTAAGTCCAAGCTTGCACACAAAGTAAAATCCCTTTAAACAAGTAATGTCACATCAATATTTATCATGCATTGACTCAATGATGAATGCTTCTAAAGATGTGTAAGTACCAAAGATAGTCAAACACACAATCTAACTATTGATGATGCATGAACTTATTACACACATGATGTGACACAACACATTCAAAGCATGCAAGACACTTTACTTCTATACTAAACAATGTCACATCAAACCTAAGTGCTAGCCAAACATACATGAAGCTTATGATGAGTCAAACACACAATCTTACCTTAATTGCATAATGACAAAGACTAGTTATGAACATGATGTGACATGACTAACTTAGAACATGTTAGGATGACATTTATGTAGCAAGCCAAGCAATGTCATATCAAGTAAATGCTAACATGTAATACTTCCAAAATGTGTAAGCAAGTATCATGGCAAGTTAGACACACATGAAAGCTTGATGTGACAATTCTAATTAAAGAGATAAGTCACATCAACTTATTACTAGACCACATGCATTGGATCACATTTGGAATACTTCCAAAATGTGTAAGAACTTCATGACAAGTTAAACACATAACCTATTCATGAATGCATGACATGATGTTTCCATTTAAAGAAATAAAACCTTGTTTATGTTTAAATAGAAATGTAAAGTCTAGTTATATAAGACTTAAAAACTAAAGTGATGTTTTATTACAATCTAAAGTTTGCACTTTGTTATTAACAAAACATAGCAAAGATCGTTAAAATATAAATAACGTTTTTAGGCGATATTTGTATTAACAATCTCCCCCTTTTTGTTGATGACAAAACTAAAACTTTATTTGTAAGTAAAACATAAGCTTTAGTGTTAAGTCTTATAAAGTTGTTATAAAAACTTGTTTTGATGCAAAAGATGTAACATGCATATGCAAGTTAGCACATAAGCAAATAATATAAACAAGTTTATATAATTTTCTCCCCCTTTTTGTCGAAACAAAAAGATGAGAAGTGAAGCGGATTGATGCACGAGCTCCCCCTTGGACAATACTCCCCTAAATGGAGTGCCAAGCAAAGGGACGTGGATTTTGAACCTACAAAGAAGTGGTTAGTTTCCGCAAAAGACTAGTTTATAGCAAGTCATGAGGTGAAATTAGGCAATCACTCATGCTCCCCCTTGATCAATACTCCCCGTTGCTAGGGTCCAACGTATATGATTCAAGGTTAGGAAAGCTACAAAAGAAATGGTTAGTGTATGATTGACTCCCCCTTGATCAATACTCCCCATTGCTAGGGTACCAACGTATATGATGCAAGGGTGAGGTATCCTACAAAATAAAGGTTAGTTGATAATGACACAAGATATGTAAGTTACCATAACAAAATATAGTGCAATCACAATACTTTAAATGGTTAATCAAACAAAGCATGTATCAAAGTAGTATAAAATTTCATTTCATATAAAGGTGAGTTGTAAAAACTCAAGAAATGATTAAACATACATCCTACTTCTAAAAATCAAAAGACAAAAGAAAAAGGATACTTGGAATAAAATCCTACATCTTTGAAAAGGAAATCATCACTTTCCTTATTGAGAAACATTTGCCAAACACAACAATGGGGTTGTTTGGATAAAAAGATGTGTTTTAGTTTGTGGTTTTGGATGCAGATGTGGTGGGTTTTATTTTGGAAGAGAATTTCCCTTGTTTTGTTGGTTTGTGGTTTTGGTAGTTCAATGGATGAAATCCTATTGATGTTGGAAACTCTAGACTCTTTGTGAAAGTAGGTGATGCGTAGGGATTGCTTACGCACTTTGTTTTACCTCTCAAGGGATCTCAAGAGGCTTACAATCCCCACCAGGCAGTGTACCTGACCGATGTAGTATAGTGTAGTGGCAAGTACCGGGGGATTGATCGTTCTCTCACAGGGAATAATGTTCGTTAGGTTAAATACTACTCTAATTAAGGTCTAAGGGTGGAGGATGATTATTTTTGTATTTTTTTATGTTTTTTAGAAAGCAGTAAAATCTCGGTTTTGAAGGAGTGGGCGGAATTACTTGCTAGTCAACTAACCCAAGTTATCTACTTATGAAAATTAAATTAAATTTTTGAGAAAACAATGGTGGGGAAAGTAGTGTTTACTTAGATTTCATTACTCCCTAACTATCTTTTACCATGTAATTAGTATGTTAATGCGCTGGATGAGGTGGTACGATCCTACAAGTCGAGGAGTGCGTCAATTCCCTAACTCTATACACTCTACCTCC
>LBNU01019520.1:40153-56963 GCA_014162995.1 Artemisia annua
AAATTTTCGAAAACTCTTAAAAACACAAATATAACTTATAGCGGGTCAGGAAATATGAAAATTGGACATGTAAACATTCATATCATATGACTTTGATCGGGGGCTAGCGAAATTTTCTATACTTAGTGAAATAAACATAAGCATGGAAATTCAACACTCATCAAATATCAACATTCATCACTAACACATAATCCAACAATAGTCATAGTGCATAGACACAAATAAAGAGATAAAACCACACGAAACACATAGTTTAACGTCTACAACGTTCCAAAAACATAATAGTGCCAAACGATCCCTAAGCTATCATCTCACAAGCTATCCAACTTCTTCTTCATTTTTCCAATGTACCTCGCCATGCACTTCCACATTCCTTTTGTTTGCTTGAATTCTTCGGACTCATTAGTCAAAGTGGGAAGTTGTTGGAGGTAATCAAGCGGATCAAGCTTGGAGTTTGGAAGAGTTCCATCTTTGCTCATGTCCGATGATGATGATAGTGGTGAAGGAGACCAAGTACGTTTTCCCTTAACTTTGAAGACTCTCTTATCACTAAGAGGAACGAATATGTGGGGAACAAAATAGTAGTCTAGGCTAATTCCCCTATTGTTTGGAGGAATGGGTGAGATAGCTCTAAAGAGGCATGTGAGAAGCATTCCATAGGGAAGAGCGGTTGTTCCTACCACGGGTATGTCGGCCATTCTTTTTGCTAGGTAGTAGGCTAAGTTAAAGGGTTGACCGGTGGAAATGCTATAGAGCATGTAACAAAGACACGTGTTAATGTGATCTCTATTTCCTATGGAACATATCACATTGGCTCTAAGAATATTTTCCCATTTCCTAAATTGTGGTTTAACCTCATTGAGCTCCATGCCAAAAGGGTCCTTATCCACTATATTCCCCGAACGATTCACCCTAGTGGTTGAGGTCCTAACAAAGAGATGTTCACGAATTACATCCTTATTAGCAAGAGGGTTGTTGTATGGATGATGACGCTCAATAGAATTGATGAACTCAAATAAGTACATATTTTTATCATCATTTATCCTATCTAATTGACCTGTTTTATTATATTATGTATGAGAATTGGTGCATTTATGTTTACTTTTGTAATTCTCAGGTAAAAACAGGTATATGGTGAAAGTTGGCGATTTTGGACTAAAAATGGAGCAAAACGAGCAAGATGTCAAAAGTCTACTGAAATCCAGAAGATACGCTGTATCTCACTCAACAGATACGACGTAACATCACACTTAGATGAATTCGAAGACCATTGCTTGACTTTGAAGAATGCGCCGCATGTCATTCTGACATAGGTCGCATATGAAACTTTGGTCAACGAAGAAGATCGAGCTTGTTCTACTCTAGATACGCCGCATTTACTCATGAAGCACGGCGCATCTCTGCCAAGATTTCACCAGATAAAGATCCAAGACTCTAATATATATACGCCGCATACAAAGATTAAGATACGCCGCATCTGAAGACGGTGTACGAATATTCCAGAATATATTAATCTTGGACCCCACGCGAAGTTAAGTCAATGCGCCGCATCTAACCATTACGCTTTAATCCATCAGGATTGATGGTCAGTATTACGCGATAGCGACCGTTTGCCCTCCTTAAAATTGCTTTCCCATCGATTAAAGTTTATATGTTTGATGTCTTTGGTAACTTTTATTAGTGCATTGATTACCTCTGTGTCTAGCTGAGCATTGATCGGGTCGCCATGCCTCTTTCCTCGCCTATGAATTCTAATGTCTTTAGAATGAGTAGGATAGTCATAAGTAATCATTAAGAGTTTACTCGCCGATAAGATTAGAGCCAACGAGAAAGGTTTAATTATATACACTTCATATAAAACTAGCAATAAAACAAGTGACAAGCTATCTAACCATAAGGACAGGACTTCTTATTGTCTCGATGTATCTATCTGTGTACATGCTTACTTCTCTGCATAAGGTTAATTGGTCCATAGTTAGGAGTAGGTTAATTAGTTTAGATATAACCAAAGCCGTGCCAGTCTCTCAGGCTGAAACCCCCCTTTGCGTTAGATTAGGATTGTACAGCTAACCTAGATTGTAAAACTAACTTAGATATTAAAACACCGAGCAAAGTAACTAGATAATACATTCCACTCTTAGTGATCGACACTCTACTTACCATTATATACATACGTACCGGGTACACTGCTCATTAAGTGTGTGTGTCATTGATAAGTCGGCAAAATATAAATTTAAAACTTGAATAGGCTATAAAACAACCTATATGTGCTATAACCGCAACGACAACACGACTCGCGCACCGCATCAAGTTTTTGGCGCCGCTGCCGGGGAGTGAATAGTTATTATCTATTAATTTGTAAAGTGTTTTAATTAGGATTGTAATTGTATATTAGGTTTTAGATTGTAACTTTGTTGTATATTAGTTAGATTGCATTCATTGTATATTTTGCATGTTTTTCTTTTTGTATTTTTTCTGTATTTTTGTTTATTTTTCGTTTTTGTATATTTTTCTGCATTATACTGCTGTCGTTGTTTTGCGCTGATACAAACGATACAGCGCATCTGATTTATCAGATACGGCGTATTGCGTTTTTCTTTAAAATAACAACGCGATTTAATAAATTCGAGTACGACGCATCTTCCCCAAGATACGGCGTATTCTGTTTTTAATAAGAAATTTTTCTAAACCTTAACGCCATACGACGCATCTGTTTTCACAGATACGGCGTATTTACTTTTTAAAATTAAAAACAGTTTATCGATTTATTAAACTAAAGCGACGCATCGATTTTTACGATACGGCGCATCCTCTAAAATCAAAAATATTAAATTTCGAAACGTAACGAAAATACGACGCATTAACTGCTGTTAATACGGCGCATTAACTTAAGTTAATACGACGCATTTAAATTTAATTTATTTAATTTTTTTTGATATTAAAAATTTGATACGGCGCGTTCTAATTCATAAGCGGCGTATCTATTTTCTAAATAAAAGTCTGATTTAATTTTAACGTAATACGATACGGCGTATCCAGTTTTATGGATACGACGCATCATCTGCAGATATCAGCAACTTTTATTTTCCGTACTCCGTTTTAGTTGTTAAATTTCTGACTTACTACTTTCAAGAACATACCCTACTGATGCTTTTGTAATGGTTTCAGGAAGTGCATGACAAGAAGTTCAACCAAGAACTTAATCCAACCTTTCGATGATCCTGAACGAGCCCTACATTCACTTAAGAAGCTTTTCCACACTAACAGCTTTGAAACTTCAAGTTCATTCGAGCTTGATTATTCTTCAGAAGAAAAAGAGGGTGAAGAAACAGAAGCAATGCCAGAAAACAATACTATGGAGGAATACATGAACAAAACCCGTGCTGATTACAGTTCAGGAGTTGCTAGGCCTAAGTTTGCTGACAAGGCAAAGTTTGAGTTGAAGGGTCAGTTTCTCAAGGAGCTGAGAGAGAATGCTTTCAGTGGAACCGATAATGAAGATGCTAATGAACATGTTGATAAGGTTCTTGAGATTGCAGACTTGTTTACTACAGAAGGAGTTTCTGACGATCAACTTATGCTGAGAATCTTTCCAATTTCGCTTAAAGGAGCTGCTATTAAGTGGCTAAAGAATGAACCTGCCAGTTCGATCACAACATGGGAAGATTTAAAAAGCAAGTTCCTGAAGAGATATTGTCCACATGCTAAAACTACTAAAAAGATGGAGGCTATCAACAATTTCAAACAAGAGCCTGATGAAACACTTTATCAAGCTTGGGAACGATTCAAAGATTTATTGATGAAATGTCCCCAACATTATCTAAATTCTATGCAGGAGATAATATTGTTTTATCAAGGATTGGACGTGCCTACTAGACAGATATTGGATGCTAAGGGAGTTGTACCACAAATGAGTGCAGCAGATGGAAGGAAAGCTATCCAAGAAGCTGCTGATCATTCTCAAAAATGGCACGATGGTACCTCTACTAGATCAAGAAGCAACACTAATTTTGACGGGTTTGCTGCAATTCAAGCTCAATTGGATAAAATTAGTAGAGATATGAAGAAGCGAGATGAGAAAGTTTATGCTGCCCAAGTTGGATGTGAAAAATGCGAGGGACCTCACTATACCAAAGATTGTCCTATAAAGAATGAACGTGAGACCTTTGAAGAAGCATACTACACACAATTTGGACAACCATTCCAACCTTCGGGAAGATATAGGGAAGCTGCTCCGGGTTATTATCAAAGGAACAACTCTAACCCAAATTATCAAGAAAGGAGGCAGACCCTAGATGACACTCTAAAGCAAATCATGGCCGATGCTGCTAAAAGACATGAAGAAAACTCTACTATGATCAAGGAAATCCGAGCCTCAACCGATACTATCACAAGAAATCAAGGAGCCTCGATCGAGGCGTTGGAACAACAAATTGGACAAATGAGCAAAGTCCTTCAAGAAAGGGGATACGGAAGTTTACCTAGCTCTACCGAAACCAACCCAAAAGAACATGTCAAAGCTTTGAGTACCATCGACGAAGGATGGCACGTGACAAGAAGAAAGTAAGGAGCTAAACGTGAGTCTAACTTGAAGACTCTGGAATAAAGACAAGTGTTGACCGGGAGACAACCCAGAATATTTTATTTTTTGTTTTTTGTGTCGAGTCAGTCAGACCTGCAGTAGATACGGCGCATCACTTCTTATGCGGCGTATCACCTGCACTGGTCATATCTTATTTTTCTGCATCTTTATTTTTAACTTTTAAAACTTTCTGTCAGTTTATTTTATGCGCCGCATCCCTGGCAAAAGATGCGACGCATCTTTTTTTCTGATTCGTAATAATTCCAGGCTCAATACGGCGTATCTTCTTCCATAAGATACGGCGTATCGACTGACCTGATGATTTACAATTTTTATTTTTCACTAACTACTAATGTATTATGCAAGTTGAACCTTCTTAACTCAGAGGTATTATGGTCTTATAGTTTCCTGCACTTTTTGTGGATACAACAATTTTCGAAGCTTAAAAGCCTACATCCACAACAAGTTGATTTTTGCTCAATAAACGCATAATAGAAGATCATACCGAGCAAATCTCAGGGGAGTTTTTATGTTCTAATTCTTTTTATTTTCCTTGTTTTCAACCTTTGACAAGAACAACGAGGACGTTGTTCAACTTAAGTGGGGGGGATGGAGAATTAGAACATTTACTTGTCCTAAACTTTTGAAAATATGCTTAAAATGCGCTTAATATATCAAAATTCAAAAATTTTTAGCATGTTTTTGTTTAAAGTCTATATTGCATAACCGCACACATAACTTTATTTTTTCAAAAATATCAAAAAACTTTAGTGTGCCGGTGACTTGTAAACTTTAGAACTTGGCTTGTATACTATTCGAGACCACAATAATAAGTATTATTTATATAATTGGAGTGACTTGTCTAACTTGGTAAATTTATAGGATTACACCCAAAAAGCCTTTATTATGTTATGTTTATTAACTAACTACACTGGTTAGTTAACCCCCGTATAAACCCTTTTGTTACTCTCATTTTTAGAGTAAGATACCCCTAGAAAAACCCGTAGAGCCATTCCTTTAGGACTTACACCCTTTGTTATAATGTTTCGTTACACCCTTACACCTTAGCCTACCCTGTAGATTAATTATCCGTGGTTAATTACTTTAGGCAAAGTGTGTTTCCTTACATTACCTGTGTTCGCGTGCGTAATTTATTATCTATGGTTAGGTCGGGAAATTGCACAATGCAATTGGAGTGAAAGTAGATATGGTATATTTTGAGTCTTGTTTTTCGTCTGTTTACTACTTTCACTATTACTATTATTTCTGAAGTCATGAAAAGTAAAGAAAAATTATCCAGAATTATCGTCATAGTGATGTGGTGAAATTTTACACATCTATGTTTATGTTTATGTTAGTTAAAAAAAAATCGAAAAAAAAGAAAAGAAAAGAAGGAGGAAAGTTGGAAGATTGTTAAATCCAACATTGTAAAGTAATGTAAAGTTATTATTTATTTGTATTGTCAATATACTATATCTATTGATTGAATGGGAGTTGGACGTTGTGGGAACGCCAACTAAGGAATTGTTTTTTGATTAAGATTTTATTGAGCATAATTCGTGTCTACCTAAAGCGTGTGCGTTTCAAGTGTCAAAGCGTGAGTTATCCAATAAATTGAGTCTTATTCATGGGATGGTTGGGAAAGTAATTAACCACACTTAGGATTTTAATCTATTCGTTTTGTTTATTTTTCTTTTTACACCAATTTATATCCTAAATGTTATCCATACCCAACCGTATTGTTATACCCGTTGTTAGCTTTCGAGCATCCGGATATAATGATGGCCAAGTGAGAATATCAAATGTGTGAATGAGGTAGTGACCATCCGAGTATTAGATTAATTGAATAGCGTTGTTAGCGATCTAGCGTAGGAATTGGTGACCATCCGTTACGCAAGTAACGCGCTAGCGATCCAAGGAGCACATTAGTGACCATCCGTTAGGAGAAGCGTCGAGTACTCGCGCTAGCGATCTACTAAGTTTGTGCAGGAGATGTTTGAACGAAGCTAGGTTTAACCCATAAGCCTCAAAACCATTTTTACCGCTTTAGACTTGTTACTCCTTAGCTTTAGTGGTGGAGATGCGTATCCTTGCCAAGCTTATGATAGAATATTCGTCACGACTGAGCAACTAAACGATTTAGAATTGTTTTTACATTGAAATATTATTTTGTTTTCTACTTCGTTAAGTGTTTAGTTGTGTGATAATGACAATAGACGAATACATGCTTAATGATCTTTGGGACCTATTTTCATAAGATTAAATTCTAAGGTTTACTTGGGGACANTAGCTTTAGTGGTGGAGATGCGTATCCTTGCCAAGCTTATGATAGAATATTCGTCACGACTGAGCAACTAAACGATTTAGAATTGTTTTTACATTGAAATATTATTTTGTTTTCTACTTCGTTAAGTGTTTAGTTGTGTGATAATGACAATAGACGAATACATGCTTAATGATCTTTGGGACCTATTTTCATAAGATTAAATTCTAAGGTTTACTTGGGGACAAGTAAAGTTCAAGTGGGGGGATATTTGATGAACTCAAATAAGTACATATTTTTATCATCATTTTACCTATCTAATTGACCTGTTTTATTATATTATGTATGAGAATTGGTGCATTTATGTTTACTTTTGTAATTCTCAGGTAAAAACAGGTATTTGGTGAAAGTTGGCGATTTTGGACTAAAAATGGAGCAAAACGAGCAAGATGTCAAAAGTCTACTGAAATCCAGAAGATATGCCGTATCTCACTCAACAGATACGACGTAACATCACACTTAGATGAATTCGAAGACCGTTGCCTGACTTTGAAGAATGCGCCGCATGTCATTCTGACATGCGTCGCATATGAAACTTTGGTCAACGAAGAAGATCGAGCTTGTTCTACTCTATATACGCCGCATTTACTCATGAAGCACGACGCATCTCTGCCAAGATTTCACCAGATAAAGATCCAAGACTCTAATATATATACGCCGCATACCTTTGTTAATCTTGGACCCCACGCGAAGTTAAGTCAATGCGCCGCATCTAACCATTACATGCGCCGCATCGACCCCTCAGACAGAAACTATAAATACCCAAGGCATACACGAATTTAAGAGACCTTTTTCCTAAACCTAAAGTCGACTACAACTGAAGAGGAGCTATAGACACGCCCAAAAGAAGATCCTAAGAGCTGTAAGAAGGTCCTGCATGTATATTTAATTCATTAGATAGTTTTGTTTTATTGTATTAGTACGCTTTAATCCATCAGGATTGATGGTCAGTATTACGCGATAGCGACCGTTTGCCCTCCTTAAAATTGCTTTCCCATCGATTAAAGTTTATATGTTTGATGTCTTTGGTAACTTTTATTAGTGCATTGATTACCTCTGTGTCTAGCTGAGCATTGATCGGGTCGCCATGCCTCTTTCCTCGCCTATGAATTCTAATGTCTTTAGAATGAGTAGGATAGTCATAAGTAATCATTAAGAGTTTACTCGCCGATAAGATTAGAGCCAATGAGAAAGGTTTAATTATATACACTTCATATAAAACTAGCAATAAAACAAGTGACAAGCTATCTAACCATAAGGACAGGACTTCTTATTGTCTCGATGTATCTATCTGTGTACATGCTTACTTCTCTGCATAAGGTTAATTTGTCCATAGTTAGGAGTAGGTTAATTAGTTTAGATATAACGAAAGCCGTGCCAGTCTCTCAGGCTGAAACCCCCCTTTGCGTTAGATTAGGATTGTACAGCTAACCTAGATTGTAAAACTAACTTAGATATTAAAACACCGAGCAAAGTAACTAGATAATACATTCCACTCTTAGTGATCGACACTCTACTTACCATTATATACATACGTACCGGGTACACTGCTCGTTAAGTGTGTGTATCATTGATAAGTCGGCAAAATATAAATTTAAAACTTGAATAGGCTATAAAACAACCTATATGTGCTATAACCGCAACGACAACACGACTCGCGCACCGCATCAAGAATCAAGGCTGGAAAGGGGCCACTTATCCGTGTAGAGACAAGTACCCATGTTGGGGACACCAAGAATGATAGCTAAGTCTTTTAAATCTAAATAATGTGGTACTTGGTTGGTTGTGAAGTTTAATGATATCTCACCAAAATCATTTGTGGAAAGTTTTACGGATGCATAGAACTCTAAGATGAACATAGGACAAATTGGCTCATCGATATCAAGGAGACAATCAAAGTTGATTGCGGCAAAGTTTTGGCGAATGGATGTTCCTTCTAAAAAGGTTGGCTCAATTGTTCTACCTTCATGAACATAGCGTTTTTCTAATGCCTTAAAGGTTTCTAATTGAATTTTGGTGAGACCTTTTGTTCTATGGTGTTTGGGAAAGTATTTAAGGGTTTCCTTGTGGTCGGAGAAGTTTGTGGCAGGCATAATGATTCCTAGAAAACACAAAAATACATTTTAACGACTTTTAACAATGTGGATGATCTAATGTGTTCCTATATGCAAACAATGAGGAGACGTGGTTATCTTGACTCATTTTGATATCCAAATCATTTTTGTAATGCAAGTTTTGTTATAAACAAAGGATAACCCAAACGCTCCTAGTTCAATGTAGCTTCGTTTGAATGTACCCGAAAATACATATTAGTTATGTATTTCCTTTAGAATTCAAGAGACCATATGGAAGTGATGTTTCAATGACCTTTTTCATTTGTTTTAACAATGTGATGAAGAGTTATGTCCTAGTTGGGAATATAGTTTTTGAAAGACAATGCACTTGGTGTGTTTGGGAAATCATGATTCTTTACAAAAGAAAAAAAATATACAACTCCTAACTATTGAAAGGTGAAATTGATTTGCAACCAAGGTTTTTCATGAACTCACAAATTTTATGCATTAACCCTAAGTTTTTAGTTAATGTGTGTAAATGAAAAAGTTAGAATTGAATTAAAAATGCAATTATGCCAAGAACACTTACAAGATTGATTGGATTGGAAGAGATTAGAGTGAGAGCCCTAATTTTCGTGTTGTTATGTGTTTTTGAGAGGGTGATGGATGTTTGAAAGGTTTGTGATTAAGTTAAGAGGGTGTTTGCCAAACATTTTATTTTTAAAATTGTCTAATGGAAATAGTAACTGCTAAAGAAAATGCAAACTATTTGTGAAAGCTTTTATTTTGAAAAACTTATATAAGCAGATAAACAAGTAAAAAGAACAACAGTTTACTATGACTTGACTAATAAGGGAAGAAATCATGAAACTAGAATCTAAACTAAGCGACTAAAACTACAAACTAACGGGATTAAGCTAAGAGTACAAATCAGAAAGCACAAGCAAGCTGAAACTAACAACAACAGAAAAGCACAAGCTAATAAATCACGAGCTAAGGCATCTATGGTGAACAATAACATCAATGAGCAAACAAAAGAAACAGTAAATCAAAATTCAGGCATCAAATAAGCAACTAAGCATAAGAAACCTACATATGACAGCAGATGTGGGTGCTAGTGCAGTCCTAAAAGGGCTGCAAAACAGTTAAAGTGGCACTTGGAGGATCAATTATAAGCTAGTAAACTTTAAGCTTTTGGTGCTTAGACTATCTAAAGCTATAAACAAACTTCCAAAGGTGAGATAGGTACACTATTAGGGATTTCCAAACTAACAAAAGCTCAAATCAAGATCTGGTATAAGGCTATTGAAACTGATTTGGAAGTTTTGACTTTTATTCTGTTGCACTAATTCTTTGACTAATGTGAAGAACAGTTGATCAAATCTCAAGCTAGATGTTATATTAAGCTAATTAAGCTATTAATTCACTAGAACAAACAGAAACAATAACTACTGCTAGGATGACAGATTCAAATAAGCAAGAACAAAAGTAACTATGAGATTCAATGCAACTATTGACTTCTATGAACTAAACTACCAAATTATTGCATGTTATGATCTAATACATCCCTAAGTGACTAGTTATGCAGGTATAACAACAAAACAACAATCACTACAGCTAGAAATCAACAGATCCAAACACTCCTAATTCGGCAGAGTTCACTACATAATGCAGATTTAAACTATCAATGTTCAAACAAACGATCAAGTTGAATCTCACAATTGCACTAGAAGCTAAACTTTCAGCAAAGACAAACTATCAACAACAATTACTCAATAACTAAGATTAGTTAAATCTCACAGAACATGAATCAAATAGTGAACAGTGATGAAAATTAGCTACACTATGACCACAACTAAACACATAAGCTGCTCAAACATGAAGAGAACAAACCAATGGAACAGTAAAAACAATGATCACAGGACTACACTATTCAGATCATCAAAGGCATTCAATAGTGAAAATTAGAAACAGAAAACTTACAAATACAGGACCCTAACCGAAATAGGGGAAAACGCCAAAACCAAGCCTATCATTTAGATAGGCTCTAACATCACCTCAGAAACACCAATAACAGCCAATAATCCATCACTACAGTACTGAGATTCACCATCAAATTCATGATCTGAACGCGTTGACTATCGTTGACCATTTAATGAGGACTAGTTTAAACTGGAATTAAGTGTCTAACGTTTATTACAAGCTTGTATGAGCTTCTAAGAGCAGTTAATCAACACTTGAAAAACAGATTTGAAAGACTTGAAAGTAAATGACAATGAATTAAACTGTAAAACTGAAATTTATTAAGGACTTGAAATGTTTACAATATCAAAGCTTCAGAAAACATTAAAACAAGCTAAAATTATTTAATCTAACCTACTCCTAAGCTACTTTCTCTTCTAGCTAACCATCCAATTCGTGAGAATGAGGCTCCTTATATAGTAGTGAGGAGAGAGCTGCTCAGAAGTCTCTAGAATAAGAATCATCTTCGAATATTCTCCCTTAGATCCCTTGTGAAGCTCTTGAACCAATCAGAGGTCACCATGTCATCCTTGTGACGCGTCCCAGCAAATGAGCATCTGCCACGTGCCATTCTTTGTTGTCAGGTGTTGTCAGTGATGAAGGGAATGACTTTTATACCCTTAATTGGGTAAATATGGACGGGATTGGGTAATTGAAGTAAATGGTAAAAGTTAGGGTTCTTGTGGATTGGGGATTTCTGGGTAGAGGGTAAAAGAGGGGGCGGGGTAAATAAGGGCGCGTGGTTGTTTTTTTTATATTTATTTTATTTTCTGACTTGTTGACCGAGTATATGGGAAGTGTAGTTGGGCTGGGTATTAGTGGTTGGGTTGGTTGGGCTTTGGGTTTATATAAATGTGTGGGCCTGTGGGTTTATGCAAAGGGTAATAGTTATTGGACTTGGCAGCTTTGGTTTGTAAATAATCACAAGGACCTTATTTGTAACTTTCTGATTTTCTAGGGACCAAAAGTGTAATTTATGCAAGGGACCAATCTTGGCATTTTGTGATTAATTGAGGACTAATATTGACACTATGAGCTTCAAATATGATCTAAGCTTTCCCGGCTCCGGCTTTTGAACCTCGTTCCAATCCCGTGCTCGTTTAGTTATTTTCATCTCGGTTTTTGTCCATTTCCTCAATACCCGTACCTGCACATTCAAAAACGCAAAAACACACAATCTTTGGCAATAATGGTTAGTCTTTGGTCGTTTTTTTGGTCTTTATTTGGTAAATAAATGATATGTAATTTAATACATATCAAAATCCCCCAAACTAAGATATTGTCGTGTCCTCACGCAATGGGATTCAATCACGTTTTAGAGGTAAATAATTTCATAACTCTTTTTACTTAACTTTGAAAAGTAGCAAAATGTTCGAAAGAGATACGAAATCATTTATTCCCTTAAACACCCCGTTTTACCATTTTCTTTATTCCTCCATTTATTACACTTATAACTTACAAACTTTTCACAACTTTATTCACGTGACGGTGTATCGACTTTCATTATCTTTCAATAACGTTTAGGGTCTTTGAGTAGAAACACGATTCATAGAAAAGTGACCATACGGATAAAATTCGTCATCCTTAATTTTTCACAAGTCCCCAAACTAAGCTTATAAACGAGATCACCGTTTACTTACAAATTAGATGCCAAAACTACTCATCATAGTTACTTGTGTAAAAACCCCTAGCTCCCGTATCTTAGTGTATCTAGAATTTTTTTAAATTAAGATGAGAAATGAATTGCTTCATATTTTCTCGTTCCAATATGGTTTAGTCCGATAAAGATACCAAGAATTCCAACGCTAAATAGTTATCGATCTTCTCTTAAGAAGGTTTGCTTCAAAGATAAGGTCCACATCAAGGATATTGGATACATACATAGACTTTGGAATACAACAAAATAGACATAAGTTGTGCACATCATGCGTCCAATCTAGGATCATCCACATGTAATTCACGTGCGACAAACTTAAGTCTTTACACTTGAACTCATAATCCATAATCTAAACATCATTCCTTATTCTTTTCTTTTGACTTTTTTCACTTTTTTTTTCATACTTTTCTTGATACTTTTTTTTTTCATTTTTTTTTTGCTTTTTCTTGCCTTAGTAACTTTTCAACTCCGAACCTTCACGGTTTCAATCCAAGACCTACCGCCAACCTTTTGGGTTAGAATGTAGGATCCAAGGTCCGATCTCAATCCGAAGTCTTAAAGCACCTTAGCTAATACTGAATAACGGGCTTTAGGGTAGCGCCGAAACCACATGCGTACTACGCTTATACAACGAAATACAATACAATACAACTCAAAACAATGGGGTGTATCCTTGATGTGTACCCAATAATTGAAGCAAAAATTCTCTTAAGAAGATAAAGAACTAAATTTCGTCAAAACCAAAATATCTTTAATTATTTTACAAGATATAGGGTGAAACAAGCTGATGGGAACGAAAAGCCACAAGTAACTTCGATGAGCTTTAAAGAGAACCACTACTCCACGTATGGCATCTAACTTCTAAATAAACACTGTCATTTCTCGCTCTCCGCTTTTTCTACAAATCTCAAATAATGAGATCCGCGGATACTTAGCCGATAATCGAGCCACGCATATATAAAGTCAAAGACGAAGCTTGCAGATTCTAGAAAAGAATTCGCATTTTAGTGCTCCTTTGATGTAAAAGACTAGCGAAAGCTTTTAAAGCTGCACATATATAAAGTTAAGTACGGGAACTTTGCAGATTCTAAAGGAAGAATTCGCGTTTTATAGCTCCTTGTGTACAAAACTAGCACAAGCTTATGTGATCATCATTGGTTAAGGGAACAAGCTAGGGCTCAACACGCCCAGATCAAGTCAAAATTTTTATTCCTACTCTCGCCAACTGGAAAGTCGACACGGTGTCAAAACATTTATTCAAACTTTTATTCTATTTTTGCACAACTTTTCAAAACTTATTATTTTTCATAATTTTTCAAAATTTTCAAATTTTTTATTTTTGCGAAAAAACGGGGTTGCATGAGTAAACGACCAAATGAAAGTGCAAGTCAAATCAAATCGAAGATTGACCCCCCCAAACTAAAACGAAACATTGTCCTCAATGTTTGAAAAGTTAAGGGTAATCCTAACATAAGTCTAGGGCCGTTTATTAATTATGCCAAAGATGTTAGTCGATAAGATTTTAGGATATAGTGCGAACTTCCAAAAGCATGAAGAATGAGACTCGAGTGGAGGTGAGACAAACAACGAGCACGAGAGTCATCATAATTCGGGAAATTCCTAGACAAACAACACAAACAACCACGAAACACAAGATTGGAAGAGGTCGCCCCTCCCCACGTTATTGGTTAGAAAATAGAAAGAAGATAGATGATAAGCATGGGGTGCCTCCCACGAAGCGCTTGTTTAGTATCGAGTCGTGTAGCTTAGACTCGCCCGAATTTAATTAATCTTGGGGGAGCAAATGAGACGGACACCCGACATAAACGGAGATGCCAGGGTCAAAGACGATATCCTCACTCCCGGTGGAATGAAGGAGACGAGAAATCACATCATATTTGATGAAGGGAAGAAAGATTTTGATAATGGATAGAATTTCATCTTCGAAAGCAAAAGTCTCGTTAAAGCTTATTTTAACAAAATCCTCGGGAGGGAGGGTTGGGGTTGTTTCTTGAAATAACAAACTCTTATGATAGAGTGCTCCTCCCCCCGGGTCATGATCTTCCTCAAAACAAAAAGGATCATTCTACGTTTGAGATATGATATGAGAAAGTTCATCGGAAAACTTCTCGTGAAGAGAATCAATCAAATGAGATGAATCTTGGACCTCGGGTTCCATTTCTGACTCATCACTAGGAATATCGAAGATCGGGTTATTTGAAATAAGGGAAAATTCCGAGTCGAAATCAAATAACGGATTTGTGAAAGTCATATTGAATGTTTCGGAAACCCTTGGAACAAGGTCGTCATTATCCTTAGGATGATTGAATTCAACTTCCTTCAGAGGGAGTGAAAGTGACGGTTCTTCAATATATTCGATGTCTCCATAGGATAAAGAATCATCATCGTCAGAATCGGAGAACATCTCAACACGATCAATCGAATTATCAATCGAAGGTAAATCACACTCTTTTGCCGTATCAAAAACATATTTCTCAAAATCGGGTAAAGAATCCTTGAGCTCGGGCTCCAAAGGATCTGACGGCTCAACAATTTCAAAAACAGGTGTCGAAGAACATTTTGGAGAATCCGGAGGTGGGACAAGTGGTGTGCTCTGAGAGCTAGCAGTTTCCACCACTTCCGTTGTAGTCTCTGGTTCTTGTTCTTGAGAAATGTGAAGATAAGGCAAGACGTTCTTTTCAGTCACCGTTTTAAGCTCAGTACGTTTGCTTGACGAACTCTTAACCGTAAATCGAGAAAGATTAGGATCAATTCTAAACGGTTTAGGAGGAACAACTGATTCATGGACAACCAAAGGTTGGACGTATTTAGCACTCCCATTATCAGTGGAAAGTACCGGGTCCTTTGTCACATTGGTTTCTCGTTCCATTTCCATCACCGGAGAAGAGGCAGGAGTCGATGGTTCATCATAAATAAAACGAGCACTCGCAATCTCTAAAGCGGCTAGAATTTTAGAGAAGTCGCCGTCTAGAGATGCCAAAGAAGAATTTTCAACATTTAAAGGTTCACAAGATGGAGTGGGATTGCCACTCGAAGCATTGATTTCGTTTTCTTCTTTCAAAGACTCGTCTATTCTGCTCTCTTCGGAATTTTCCTTTTCTTTGTTTCTTCTAAGAATTAACTCTTTACACTCCTTCATTAGACTGAAAAATGATTCATTTGATTTTTTCAATGTCGGATACGGCTCAGAATAAATATTTTCAACAGATTGCTCAAAATTCGGGGTATTCTGGAATGAGAAGTTATTGACATACGGTTCTTGCTCATAAAGGTTTTGAGGAGGAAGATAAGAATTATTTTGAGGATAACTGGAAAAGTTTGAATTAAAATTTTGAGAATATGAATTTTCATTTTCAAAAGCACAAAACGAACAAAATCCATTTATAAGATTGCTACCACACCTCATGCAAGTACACCATTGACAATACGCCGAAGTCGGATCCACACGATTTCCACATCCATTACAGAAAAATTGATCAAACGAAGATAAGTAGGGCTGGGGTGGGTAGTCAGAAAAATTTGGAAAGTTGTTGTATGAATTCGGGTTTTGATCATAAGTGTAAGAATTACAATTCAAACAACATCCGTTCTGAAGATCATTACCACACCTTTCGCACGCACACCATCGACACGGTAAACCATAGAGTGGTTCACCACAACGAACACAAATCGGATCCATAAGAATTAAACATAAGAGGGTTTGAGAAGAAGAATCAAATGTGAGAGGATAAGAAGAATATTTTTGGTATTTTGAAAACAAAAATCAAACATAAAATCAAAAATCAAATCGAAAAAGAAAATATTTTTGGGTTTTTAAACAAAAAAAACTTAAAATCAAAATCTTTTTGTCTCTTTTTTTTTTCTTTTTATATTTTTCTTTTGTTTTTATTATCTTTTTGTCCACCGTTACGTCAACTGAAACCTTTTCGCTTTATGGGCTAATCGGGTAACAATTGATTTCACGATTATCTTTTGTTGCGAAAGCTTATTTGGTTTACAACCGCCCTCCTTCAACGGAAGACGGAGGATGTTTATTATATTTTTGGAGTTTTGTTGAATACTTGGTGACAAGTATTCCCTTTTTCTATATATATATATATATATATATATATATATATATATATATATATATATATATATATATATATATA
>LBNU01019520.1:57387-121849 GCA_014162995.1 Artemisia annua
GGGAAGAAAACGATCTATCTACATTCTAAATGATAAAAGAAAATTTTTAGAAAAAGAAAAATAATTTTTTAGACTTTTTATTTATTTAATATGAATTAAAACTAATATAAAGAAAACAAATTACTAAAAATAGCAAAACTTTTCTAATAAATCTGAAATTTTTATTGTAAACACTTAATACTATTTAAAAACTGAGAAAATTATAAAATTTGAGAAAGCTAAGTCTGATAAGCTAACATAAGCTAAAACAGTTTGTTTTAAGCTAATAACAGAAAACAAAATACAAGGGATAAAAGAATTAAATGTTGAAAACATTTGAGAAAAAACCAAGGGTGCTACTGGTTTGGTGATGTGTTAGTTGTCTGGTTATTAGCAAGAGGTCACAGGTTCGAGCCCTGTGCCTCACTTTTTGCCAAACGTTTTATTTTTAAAATTGTCTAATGGAAATAGTAACTGCTAAAGAAAATGCAAACTATTTGTGAAAGCTTTTATTTTGAAAAACTTATATAAGCAGATAAACAAGTAAAAAGAACAACAGTTTACTATGACTTGACTAATAAGGGAGGAAATCATGAAACTAGAATCTAAACTAAGCGACTAAAACTACAAACTAACGGGATTAAGCTAAGAGTACAAATCAGAAAGCACAAGCAAGATGAAACTAACAACAACAGAAAAGCACAAGCTAATAAATCACGAGCTAAGGCATCTATGGTGAACAATAACATCAATGAGCAAACAAAAGAAACAGTAAATCAAAATTCAGGCATCAAATAAGCAACTAAGCATAAGAAACCTACATATGACAGCAGATGTGGGTGCTCGTGCAGTCCTAAAAGGGCTGCAAAACAGTTAAAGTGGCACTTGGAGGATCAATTATAAGCTAGTAAACTTTAAGCTTTTGGTGCTTAGACTATCTAAAGCTATAAACAAACTTCCAAAGGTGAGATAGGTACACTATTAGGGATTTCCAAACTAACAAAAGCTCAAATCAAGATCTGGAATAAGGCTATTGAAACTGATTTGGAAGTTTTGACTTTTATTCTGTTGCACTAATTCTTTGACTAATGTGAAGAACAGTTGATCAAATCTCAAGCTAGATGTTATATTAAGCTAATTAAGCTATTAATTCACTAGAACAAACAGAAACAATAACTACTGCTAGGATGACAGATTCAAATAAGCAAGAACAAAAGTAACTATGAGATTCAATGCAACTATTGACTTCTATGAACTAAACTACCAAATTATTGCATGTTATGATCTAATACATCCCTAAGTGACTAGTTATGCAGGTATAACGACAAAACAACAATCACTACAGCTAGAAATCAACAGATCCAAACACTCCTAAAAGCACAGCATTACACTACAGATCACAAATACAGGCCATCATTGAACCAACAAATGATCAAATTACTAATCTAAACTGTTTTAGAACTTAATTGAACAATAAACTTCAACGACTAACAACTAAACATGAATATGCATATTAAGCTAATGAAGAAGCAGTAAGCTATGAAATAAGAGCAGACCTCTAACACATGACTATAACAATAGAACTACACAATCAGAATATGAAATTCAGAAGAAACAAACGTTGAATTCAGCAGCTATATCAGATATTAAACTATATTAGCAGAACGAACAATTCAGAGTAAAAATTCAGATGAGAGCTTACAAGTCAGTTCTCAGCTATCTGAGAACCTCCACAAGCTAGCCTATCTTTTATAGGCTAAATCCACCTCTGAAACACCAATATCTGTCCAGAATCACCATCACCATATCACCTTTGGTTTTTACTGACCTTAAGATGAGAACTAGTTTACTGAAGTTAAGCAGCTGAATCTAACAACAAGCTTATGAGATTTATGAAAACTATATGAACCAGTAACAATTGAAGAAAACAGATATGGAGTTAAAATGAACTGAAACTTTTATTTATTAAAGCTAAACTTACAATCTGAAATTTGAGATTACAAGGAATTTCAAGCTAAACTTAATCCTAACACTATTTTTGCAGCATAACAGAACCTAATCCTACTTATTCTAACCTACTCCTAAAAATTAACTAACTCCTCCAAGTGATGAGGAGAGGGCTATATATAGCCTGAGCTCTAGCCTTCAGAAGGATCCAGAAACAAGTATCTCCATTGAATATTCTTTTTTAGATTCCATGTGACAATCTCGAACCAATCAGAGCCCTTTAATTGATCCAATGACGCGTCTTAGCCACTCACAATCATCCACGTGCCATTCCCTTAGTCAGATGTGTCAGGGATATGGATAATTGTCCATTGTACCCTTAATACGAGGTTAGGATTAACTGAGATGGGGTAATTGGGGTATGGGTAGATTAGGGTTCTTAGTTTTCTGGGGTGAAAAGGGGAAAGGGGTGAAAACAAAATGGCGCGTNGATTGGGCTGAACTTATTTTGGGTTTATGGTTTATTTAGCAGCCTTTGTTTTCATAAAACCATAAGGACCAATATTGTAACTTTCTGAAATCCAGGGACCATTCATGTAATTTTCTCAAAGGATTATTCTTGACATTTGTTGATTCTTTGAGGACCGTTGTTGTCATTTTGAGCTTAAACGTGATCCGTCTTTGAAAATTACTTCCCGGCATCGGCTTTTGAACCTTCTTCCAATCCCGTGCTCGTGTTTTCGTTTTTGGCTTGGTTTTGTCCATTTTTGCATTATCCATCCCTGCACATTCAAAAACACAAAAAACACAACATATATGGCATTTATAGGTCGGGTTTTTGGTCTTTTTAGTCTTAAAATGGTAAATAAAAGATATGTGATTTAACACATATCAGAGTTACGTATAAGAAGTATTTTGATCTGCCTCGAAGCAGAAAAGAAACTGATGAAAGACTTGAGTTACTTCAAACTCAACTTGATAATGAGAGAATCGAGCATCAGAAAAAAGATCAACTAGTCAAGCAACTTTCCAACGAGATGACAGTCAAAGATGCGCAGGTCAAGAAATTGTCCACTGAGATGGCCGAAACAAAGGGACTGCTTGCTAACCTGATGAGTGAGTTGAAATCACAAGGGATGCAGCTTCATTTGCCATCTCAATTGCCATTAGACTCCGATGTAAGCCATATTTTATGTTGTTAATAATTTCATTTTCTAATGCTAACACCATTGTATTTCTTAATTTATATTGCAGGTGATGACTCCAATGGCCATTAATAATATAGATATCAGCGCTAATAAAGTGGCCGACGGAACTCAGTCAATTGTTGGTGTTCAGAAGAAGCCTAATGGGATTGAAACTTTGGAAAACATAGTACCGGTAATGGAAACAATGGTAAGGAATAAAACATCCCCCTTTGATTATTAATTTTACATACATGACTAATGTACCGTGTTTTATATATACATATAGGAACAACGTGTTCAAAATGTTAAGAAAACGCCTAAGTCACGACAAAATGGGTCTGCAGATTCCCAATCGCAAGGAGATGCGTCTCCGACAAAAGAACTACCAAAAGTATGTATTTCAACATGTTTCTATTTATTCATTTTTTTTAAATAATGTACCGTGTTTTATATATACGTATAGGAACCTGTTATCAATGTCGGACCTAAGAAAACGGCTAAGTCACGACGCAACGGGTCTCCAGCTTCCCTATCGCAGGATAATGTGTCTCCAACAACACAACCACTACCAACAGTATGTATTTCAACATGTTTCTTGTTATTCTTTCGTTTGTAATTTTGATTTTCTGACTTGTTGACCGAGTATATGGGAAGTGTAGTTGGGCTGGGTATTAGTGGTTGGGTTGGTTGGGCTTTGGGTTTATATAAAAGTGTGGGCCTGTGGGTTTATGTAAAGGGTAATAGTTATTGGACTTGGCAGCTTTGGTTTGTAAATAATCACAAGGACCTTATTTGTAACTTTCTGATTTTCTAGGGACCAAAAGTGTAATTTATGCAAGGGACCAATCTTGGCATTTTGTGATTAATTGAGGACTAATATTGACACTATGAGCTTCAAATATGATCTAAGCTTTCCCGGCTCCGGCTTTTGAACCTCGTTCCAATCCCGCGCTCGTTTAGTTATTTTCGTCTCGGTTTTTGTCCATTTCCTCAATACCCGTACCTGCACATTCAAAAACGCAAAAACACACAATCTTTGACAATAATGGTTAGTCTTTGGTCGTTTTTTTGGTCTTTATTTGGTAAATAAATGATATGTAATTTAATACATATCAAATTTAAAATAAAATAATCTGCAGCATCGACGGATATGGCAGAACCAAAAATTGGGTTCCGCCCGTTATGGCTGAAGTTTCCGTCGGCTTAGCAGAAAAAGAAAGAAGGTTTGTTCTGATTGTTGTGATCATACTCTAGTGTTCAAAACTAAGGTTTTAGGTTTTATAAGTCCTAAACTTGGTCTAGAGAGGTTGAATGATCCTATTCCAATAGGTTTTGAAAGAGTGTCTACAGATGTGGTTATCGTAATGGACGTTATTGGTTGAGATGTTCCTCAATGAACATTTTTTACTAATGCTATGACGATGAATCACACTATGTCATTCTAAGATCATAATGGATTGGATTGACGCTAACGTTGACGCTTCCGAGGGATTCCGTTGTTGACGTGAGTTTGCTTGATCTCAAGAAGTTTGTTGACATGCTTTTTCGTCCGTTTTGAGAGCTTTAAGCTTCTTTGAGAATCATTCGGTAAGAAGACATAAAAGTGCAAGTACAACTTGTGCTTTTTCTCTTATCTTAATTACCGACATAATTCAACTTGGTTTACACTTATGGTTTCTATTCCCGTTCCTTTGGGATACCATAATCCTTGTGTAGTACGTTATGACGTATCCAAACACACTCTTCCCAAAAGAGATGTTTTGGAACCTTTTCTAAAACAAGCACATAGATAAGTACCAAACATAATGTTGGATCTAATTGATATGAGAACAAGTATTCATCCGAACATTTCTCTATATTTTAGTTTTATCTACGGATTTACTAATCTCATCCTTGATAAGTGTAAAACCCAGATTTTTGAAACGCGCAAAATACCCAAAGTACCCTTATAATTTAAAACTTTCGATGAGTATAACCTAAAGTATTTATACGATAATCCTCGAACCTTTCGTGACATCTTTTATATAATAAAACAAAACCCCTAGTGGGTACTTTCGTATTTCGAAAAAAAAGAATATTTCCTTATTAGGTAATATTTTAATTATTATTTTATAATTTAAAATTTTAAAATTTGTTTTGTTGATATATACTACACAAGTAGAAGATAAATACAAAAAAAATATAGATACGATGCAATACTACACAAGTAGAAGATAAATATAAAATAATATAGATAAGATGCAACAAACAACAGGATTAAATTTTTTAAAAGATTATCTTTAATAATAAACAAATATAATTAAAAATCATAAATCAAACAAAACAAAGATTAAATTATTTGTTTTTTAAGAAATAAAAATATATCATAAAAAAATTAAAAAAAAAACCCCGCGCGTGCGCGGGCATTACAACTAGTACGAGACTATAATACTTATGATATGTTAAAATTATACTTATGATATACATTAAATAAACTAAGTCACATGGTTAAAATGTACACGCCTAGAATATTATGCATGGGCTAAAATCTGTGAAAGTATACAAGTGAATCACAACTAAATATTAGTCTACATTTAGGATTGTTTTCAAACTTGGAAGGTCAAAATCACATCCCATATTACACGGCAATTTACCCTTCTTATTCTAATCTTAATACACGGTTTCCCTATCCTTGATATAACCGAATACCTTATCTAGTTTATCACACAGAAAACTAAACGAAACACATAAAACCCTAAAACAAGTTGACGGCTGCCATTTCAAACCATATAACATACACCTATTTCTATCTCACACAAAACCTAGAAACAAATACAAATTGGCTGCATTGTTTTCTGTTTGGTGCGAGCTGAAGAAAGGGTGCAAAGAGGCTGTGTTTTGGATCGCGATAAAGGGGTTGTGGTGATTGTGTAGTTCTGGTTCAAGAAGGAGTTGCTAGGTTGTGTATGTTTCTGATTCGAGGGGTATTGGGTTGTGCTTTGGCTTCGTTCATTTGATCTTTGGTTCCTTGTTCTTCTTTTCATCCAAGCACACGACTAGGGTATATTGTATCATCCTTGTTCTTTTGTCTTCTTTTTGTGTTGAAATCTTATACGCCTACAAACATATCACAAAAACTAATAAGAATCCGCTAAGATATACATATATGTATATGTATAAACATGTCACATGAATAATACTATGAATAATATAGCATAACCTGCATGTATATGAGTCACTAGTCGCATGAACTGATAATTAGATCGCATAAAATAACGAACAAACCATCATGTATAATCGACTATATGTGTATACGGGTGTATGTTGTGGCTCGACATAACAGATTTATATGTTGATTTGAATGGGTAAAAGGTTACATAAATGGTATATAACACAACTCATTAAATCACGACACCTCCAACCTAATTTTGATCGATCCTAAAACTCTACATGTTGTTTTCTATAGCTAGACTTAAACCTGGTATGAATGTGTCATGAAATCGACTAATAAGAGCTTGGGTAAAAACTTGATATAAACTTTGCATGGTTCCTGTTATTATTTCGGATCAAAATGAGAAAGGAGGGTCCCGTTTATAATTTTGGTCATGTATAAGATTTAACGTGGGGGTGTTTGTTTGCCTTTCACAAAGGGTGTTTGCTTAATGATTACGAAAGGTGTGTTTTTTTTGGTTTAATGTAACGAGGGTGTTTGCTAAAAATAACGAGAGTGTCGTGTATATACCAATGTCGGGTTATAAACAATTCTTTCATGATTTTATAAAAATCTTGAGTCGTCGCGGCATAAATAGTAATATCATGGGTACGATTAATAAATTATATAAAATGATAATAACGGGGTCTAAAATTATTATTTTGATAAATTATTTAAAATAAACTTTAAAATAATTTTATTTGACATTTTAATATTTAATTTTTGATAATTTATATTTTGACCCTAAACTTTACTAAATTGTTGTACTTAACCCTAACTTACTATATTGGTCATTTTAAACCTTATATATTATTTAATCATCGATAATAACCTTAAAGTATTAAAGTACTAATTCGGGAAAATTACTAAATATGGCAAGTTATTAAAAATGGAAAGCCGACTAAAATGAGTAATCTGATTTAAAGTAAGTTATTAATAATAAGACGATCATTAATTCGTGTAGATTCGCGGAGGAAGGAGTGACTTCCTATTCGTATATTGTGATATGGTTGCGTTGGCGGTTTAAGGTACAGATATTCTACCCTTTCAGTAAGGGTGTTTTCTCTCTCTCATGACTTTTCGATCCTTGACTTTGATCCGTTTGATATATTATGATTCAGTTTGATTATGAGCCTCTGCTATGATCCCTTTGATATGATCTGTTTGTTATCATCCTTTGATTGGACTTTGCTGGCTATCCATTTTGTTATGATGATCTGATATGAGATTCAATTGAGACACTTTGATTACTATGATATGACTGCTTGTTATGGATAGCATTTGTTCGTATGATTTGTTCTGTTCTTATGCCCGAGTTTACTAACTACTCATGGAGGTACCATGGGCGTGTCATTGAGGCACCAATGGCATGACACTATCTGGGGCGGTGTGATTAGTCCCCGGCGTCCCCGTTTGTTTATGATATGATATGTGATCACTTGGCCACTTTGTATATGATTTGTGGGGGGCGTATGGATGCATGCTAGGCTTTGTTTGATATGATATGTGATTGTGATATGCTTTGTTTGGTGACTGGCTGCACGTGCCCTGTGCCCCTTTCACGTTTGGTACTTAGGGGTCGCTCCTCTATGTACACCCCATGAATTGACGGATATGTGATTATGTGATTTGAGACCTATTCGAGTGGCTCTGGTAGGTCGGCTCGTGGCTTTCTTATGTTCTATGTGTCTATTCGAGTGGCTCTGGTAGACACGCCTTTGTTGATACGTGCTCTTAATTCTATTATGATTTGTTTATGCCTGAATTATCTATGACACTTCATTTCATTTGATTATTACTTCATTCAGTTGACTTATCATATTTGTTCAGTTATTCGTTGACCTCTTATGCATTTGACAGATGACAGTTCATTTCAGCAGGAGCTTATGATTTCTTTTCTTATACTTTTATACGTTTCGTTTATCCGTTTGTTTTGTTATATATCTGTTCACTGGGCTTTTTAAGCTCAACCGCATTTCTTTTCCTGCGGCAGGTTTTAGGTTGGAAGCTGGGGTTTGGGTGAAGAGTGCATAGGAGCTCTTAGTGGACTATCCCATGGACTAGAAGCCCATTACATCTGGACCATTCTTGGACTTGGATTCGATTAGATTTTTGTTTAGCCTTGCATTCTCATTCTTGTATAGAGTTAGTATTTCCTTTGTAATCTTTAGAATATTCTTTGTAACTTTATGTTTATAAGTCTTCCGCTTGCGTTATATGTTCTGAGTGACACCATAATGTGGCATTTTGACCCGTGTCGGGTTGGGGTGTTACAATTATGGTATCAGAGCCCAGGCTGCGACTTGTAGTACATAAGTTATGGCCTGTGAAGTTTTGGACCCTTAGGTTTGCACCTTAGAAGCTTTAGGAATAACTTTGGAAGATTTGGCCTTAAGTTTCTCCCCTTAAGAGCTTTAGTATGACCGGTGAGGATTGGGTAGATATATGATTAGACGTTGGTTTTCTTACTTCCGCTTTACTCTGATTTATGCCTTTGCTTTTCGTTAAGGTCTTACTAGATCATTCATTTCGGAGACTTAGAAGACTTGTCAGGATTCGTGACATGTGTTTAGGATGCCTTTAGACTTCGTAGTATGTCTTATAAGTTTCATTTCCTGGAGTTATTACTTACTTTTGAACTTCGATTCTTGATTCGTTTGACATTGTTTAGATGGCTTTCGTTCGTTCGGAGATTCGAGTATTTATGAATCCTACATGTTCGACACACCCTATGACTTCTTCTTGCTTCTAATTCTTTCTTCATTGTTGATTTTTGACCTTACCTATTCTACCATATGATTGTTTTGTGACTTTTATCGTGTATATTCGATTTGTCCGATGTGTTCTAGAGATATTTGGAGACGGTTTAATTGTGCTAATATGTTTGCATTGGAGATGTTCGATTCGATGTTATTTTGGATTTGGATTTGTTGCCTGAGTACTATGATGATGACGACTGTCATTTTAGGTTTGTCAACTTTGACCTTTTATGAAGTTCATATTCTATGATTAGTCGCGGGAGCAAAGTACAAGCTCGAACCACGGATCGTTGTCCCAACGAGGGTTGAACTGATCTCGTCACTCAAGACCGTGAGCTATGTGAAGTGAATAGGTTTAAGAAAATGTTTTTAAGTTTGTTTATACTACAACGACAAATTAAAATGCGGTTTAAAGTAAAGGAAAGCAATAAATTGACGCAAAGTAAATAAACAAGTGAAGTTGCATGAAATAAAGTGACTTAAAGAAAGTAAACAAGAATTAAAGTGCGATAAGTAATGAAAGCGGTAAATGAACTTTAAAGACAATATGTTTGCTAAGCAACGTGAATAAGCTCACCAAGTATGAGCTTAGGGTTTATGATGAATTATTTTCCTTTCTCTAGATTAGTTGTCAATTAATCTATTGAAGAGATAACAATTCAAGACGTATGATTTGATTGTTCTCCGGCTTTTGTCCTTCGAATAGTGAAATCATAAGCCTAAATAATCTTAAAGATTATTTATCATAGACCTTTATCGTTCGTACTTAGCTTGCAAACTCTAGTCACTAAGCAAACACGATTAAAACTACTCAAGACTCATTTAGAATAAAATAAAGCGATAATGAAATTAAAAGACTTGAAAACATTAAACTTGATTAAAGTTTAAAACTAAGACTAAAAGAAAATAGACTCAAATAAGTAAACGACACTAAAAAGATTTTAAAGAAAATTCGACAGCATAACATTTAGAATTAATTAAAAGAAAAACCTCACTCGATAAACGATGAGGTGAAACAAAAGTCTAACTCGACTTAGAAAAGAAATGAAAGTAGAAAAGAAAAGTGAACTAGAAATCCATACTCGCAAGAATGGAGAAACCATACTCGCAAGATAAGTAAACAGCCATCCCTACTCGCAAGTGCTACCATACTCGCAAGGAATTTAGAACTTCATACTCGCAACCAAGGGCGGCCCTTACTCGCAAAACCAGCCAAACTCGCAAGAGATCTAAACCCCACCATACTCGCAAGAAATGAGATTTCTTACTCGCAAAACCTTAGAGATGTGGCCATACTCGCAACTTAAACTCCACCCATACTCGCTATACATTACTAAAAACCCATACTCGCTAGTTTCTAGGGCTTGTAACTTTAAAAACCATTTTAACGTGAAATAAAGATTTAAAACCAATGAAAACTTTTGTAAAACTAATGTAGAAGCTAGATTAAGATGTAGAATAAGCTTATAAAAGCTCGCGACACAAAAATAAGCACTAAACCATGTATAAAACCCACGACTTTCATTTTCATGCAAAGTTGATGGAAAAATATATAAAAGCTTGTAGAGAAGATTAAAAGAACATGTAAATAAGCTAGAAGATTAAAAGACTTTAAAAGTAAGCTTGTAAAGAACGCAAAATAAGCTAAAGATAAGACGTGAAATAAGTTTGCATTAATAAAAATTACACTAAGACATGAAAATAAGCTAAAACTACACCTTACCTACACCTACTCCTAATCCTAATCTAATCTAATGCTTACAAATGAAGCCATCATAAGATATTTATCTAGCTAGGGGGTTTGCAAGTTTGCTCACGTGTACGCTTTGCCCCCTAGACTTTTACAAGTCATAAAATCAACACATAAACTTTATTACAACACTAATGAACGTCTTAAATACTAAATGTAACTCTTGTAACTTTGAGGCTTCGTGTTGACGTTTATTTCAAAGTCTTCAAATATGTAAAAACGTTCACTTGCTCAATTTTGGAAAGCTTCTTCTTATAAATATCTTTCAACTTTGATTAAGCGTTTCGTTCATCTTCTTGAGCTTTTAAGAAATAAACTCGTCATCACGGGCTTTCCTTGAGTAAATTTCATCGTTGGCTCGGCTTTTTGACACTTTTCCACATCTCGTGCTCGTTTTAGGCTTTTAGGTTGCTTTTCATGATATTTTTGCAATATCCTTCCCTGCACGATCACAAACACAAAAACAAGATATCTTTGGCGTTTAACGTTAGTTTTTGGTCTTTTAATCACTTAAACTAAGGTCAAAAGTATGTGTAAAATAGCACATACCATTCTACACCATGATTCTTAACCTGATTATCGTTTATGACCACCTTGTTCTGAAACTCGTGCGTTAATTTCCCCACAGCTGTGAAGACGCTTCTCTGATGGAACTCGTCTCGAGAGTTATTCGATTTGTTTGGAACGTTCGCTGTATATCTTTGTGTATTTTTGTTTTATTCGTGGAGGAGAATGATGATGGTATTTATTGTTGGAAGCAGAATCGTGTTTTATCTTATGAAAGGAACGGGATATTCTTAGAAATTTCTTTCCGTTTTCGTTGTGATCTCTATGAACGTCGTAATGCTAATTGTAATGGCTACCACTACGACTATTCCTATGAAATTGATAAATCGTGTCTTTCATGAATACTTGGACAAATTGTCATAGTATGACATATTAGGGTGTTCAGAGACGAAAGAGAAACACGAGACTCATCTTCGTTTTTGGTGTTGAATTTCTACGATGGAAGGGGGCAGTTTGAAGTGAACGGTCTTATCAACTCTATTCATCTTAGTTGTACTAATATGTATAGAGTCTTGAAGTTAGAGCTGGACAGGACGGTATGAAGACGGTGGTGACTACATCGGAGATTTCCACACTCAGGAGGAAGGACAACATGAGTCGAGTTATAGTGGAGCATCGACTAGGACGGCTTGCTTGGAAGACGGGCAGAGATTTCTACTGGCCGAAGATTATTCGAGCTACATGGTTCACCTACAATGATCGTGATAGAGAAACGCATTTTCGTTCACGCTTTCAGAAGGAGAATAGAAGAGTTAGACGTTTCGACAAATGAGGAAGTTTTATTCGCGATACATTAGTGTTTGGATTCATTCTTATCCGTACGATTGATTTTACTTATTCCGTTATGCCTTCTGATACGTTTGATACTCTGATTTGTGATTTTGATCGTCAGTACGAATTTATTATCCATCTTTTTACGAGACTCTTGATGCGTTTGATGATTCAAATTGTGCTACCTCGACTTTGGCAAATTCATTTATTCGTTCGGATTTCAGTTGGGGTTAACGAAGGTTTATCGTTTAGTTCTACCGCTACATTTGCTTTGTAGGTTTATGTGCTTCGTATATCTCCTTGTAGAATTTTATCTGTCATCTGTCATCTGCTACACATTTGCTTCGCATCCGATTGGATTTGATATGTTATGATTATGTTCCTCTGGGATCGAGACATGAGAAACCATTTTGTTCTGAAGATTCTTTTCGAAGGACCTCCCCAAGTGTGAGGATATTTGTGACGATATTTTGTGATTTGCTACAACTCCGTATAACTTTAGTGACTTCAATTTCGCGGACGAAATTTTCTTTTAGAGGGGAAGAATTGTAAAACCCAGATTTTTGAAACGCGCAAAATACCCAAAGTACCCTTATAATTTAAAACTTTCGATGAGTATAACCTAAAGTATTTATACGATAATCCTCGAACCTTTCGTGACATATGAGACTATAATACTTATGATATGTTAAAATTATACTTATGATATACATTAAATAAACTAAGTCACATGGTTAAAATGTACACGCCTAGAATATTATGCATGGGCTAAAATCTGTGAAAGTATACAAGTGAATCACAACTAAATATTAGTCTACATTTAGGATTGTTTTCAAACTTGGAAGGTCAAAATCACATCCCATATTACACGGCAATTTACCCTTCTTATTCTAATCTTAATACACGGTTTCCCTATCCTTGATATAACCGAATACCTTATCGAGTTTATCACACAGAAAACTAAACGAAACACATAAAACCCTAAAACAAGTTGACGGCTGCCATTTCAAACCATATAACATACACCTATTTCTATCTCACACAAAACCTAGAAACAAATACAAATTGGCTGCATTGTTTTCTGTTTGGTGCAAGCTGAAGAAAGGGTGCAAAGAGGCTGTGTTTTGGATCGCGATAAAGGGGTTGTGGTGATTGTGTAGTTCTGGTTCAAGAAGGAGTTGCTAGGTTGTGTATGTTTCTGATTCGAGGGGTATTGGGTTGTGCTTTGGCTTCGTTCATTTGATCTTTGGTTCCTTGTTCTTCTTTCCATCCAAGCACACGACTGTTGGAGGTTATGAGCCCAGAACAGGGTAAGATAATCAAAGCCTAGCTACGTACCAATATAATGGTTACCGGATATCACTTGGAATCGTGTTATCACTTTCCAAAGTAAACTATTCGACCCTAATGCCTGGGTATCACGAATATCTACTTGGGATAAGACCAAATGTTTGTTATTGAATTAGGCACAAATCAATAACCCTTGCGTATAATAGTGTTTCTGTTTTTCTGTGTGTATTCATGCTTATAATGATTCCTATATATAGGAAGATACTCATGGCTAGTCAAATGGAATCATGAGAATTAATCGGCCCATTAATCTCCACATGATTACCCCCATTATAGCCAAAGATAGTGGTTACATGACCAATTAAACGTGGTCATAAGTATTGGTGTAACTATCATTTGAATAGGTCAAATCAGTTACATTTCATCAGCAGAATCCTAGCAGCAGACTCATTACACTAGCAGCAGAGTCAGTGCTAGCAGCAGAGTCCTAGCAGCAGACTCACAACACTAGCAGCAGAGTCAGTGCTAGCAGCAGAGTCAGTGCTAGCAGCAGAGTCCTAGCAGCAGACTCACACTATCACAACCACTATTGAGTCAGGGTAATCAGGGACTTGATGGGTGTACACTCCGTACCTCCAAACCCATTTCCAAGTATGATTTGATCCCTCAAGTGCACTAAATTTTCCAACAATCCTCCCCAAATTTAGTTCACTTCCTTAGCATGAAATTCAAACATTAGACAAAACATATGCATAAACAAAAATATCCTGATGATTGAATTTCCATCTTAGTACATTACACGTTCAAATATTCGAGAATCAGGGTGTTCTAAGAATTGAACCCTTCAACCCATTTGAATACCTGAAGATAAAATACACATACATTTTCAAACACTAAAATACTCCTGACACTATACAAGCCATGTGTCCATATCCAATTCATAAATGTTGTAAAAGCTAAAAGTCCATAGCTTCCTGAAGCGGCAAAACTTCAACATTTACATAGGTGGTTCCTCTTTATTCATGCTCCTGCTTAGCACTTTTTCAAAGAAATTAACCATTGAGAAGTAAAGACTTCATCCTCTTTTTCAGCAGGTCCTGAGCACAACCTTGGGATGATTGTAAAACATGTGCTCCAGTACACTGAATGTTCAGCTTTCCACATTGAACTCAACTTCCAAGTTTCCTCAGGAGGGAGTTGGGTGTCCTAGCATTCAGTGACTAAGTTGGACTTTAAACCCATCCCTTTAGCAGACTTTAAAACCAAGTCTCTAGCCAAACCCTTCGTCAAGTGATCAGCTAAGTTCTGTTGAGATCTTACAAACTCTATAGATATCACCCCATTCATGATAAGCTCACGAATCATGCTATGCCTGACACCTAGGTGTCTAGACTTCCCATTGTACATCTGGCTATAAGCCTTTGCCAATGTAGCAGCACTATCACACCGGATAGAAATGGGTGCCATAGGTTTAGGCCACAATGGAATCTCAAGAAGCAAGTTTTTCAACCATTCAGCTTCTTTACCAGCAGCTGCTAAAGCCACAAATTCAGATTCCATTGTTGAACTGGTAATGCAAGTTTGCTTCTTGGATGCCCAAGAAATTGCACCTCCACCAAGTAGGAATACCCAGCCACTGGTAGACGAATTGTCTTCAGTGTTACTGATCCAACTTGCATCAGTGTAACCTTCCAACACTGATGGATAACCAGTATATGAGAGACTATAATCCATAGTTCTCTTCAAATACTTCAGTACCCTCTGAATTGCTTGCCAGTGTTGAGCACTAGGATTACTAGTATACCTGCTCAATTTTCCCACTGCAAAAGCAATATCAGGCCTTGTACAAGTCATGGCATACATCAGGCAGCCAATTACCCTAGAATACTCAAGTTGAGATACAGCTTTGCCAGTATTAGGCATCAGCTTCTCAGTTGTATCCATAGGAGTACTCACTGGAGTACAATCAAAGCAATTAAATTTCTTCAGTACCTTCTCAATGTAATGAGACTGAGAAATTGATATACCATTGCTTTCATGTTTAATCCTTATACCAAGGATAACATCAGCCTCCCCCATGTCCTTCATGGAGAACCTTGATGACAAAAATTCCTTTGTCAGGTCAACTTGATTTTGGTCAGTTCCAAAGATCAACATGTCATCAACATATAGGCAAATGATGACTCCTTTACCAGATTCATCAAATTTGCTATATACACATTTGTCAGCTTGGTTAAGAACATAACCACTAGACAAAACCACTTCATCAAACTTTTGATGCCATTGCTTAGGTGCCTGTTTCAGTCCATATAAGGACTTAATCAGTTTGCACACCTTGTTTTCATTGCCAGGCATGATGAAGCCCTGAGGTTGGTTCATGTAAACCTCCTCATCCAATTCACCATTCAAGAAAGCTGTCTTCACATCCATCTGATGTATAATCAGATTGTGAATTGATGCCAAAGCAATCAGCAATCTTATGGTACTGATACGTGCCACAGGGGCATAAGTATCAAAATAGTCTATTCCTGACTTTTGTTTAAAGCCCTGAATGACCAGCCTTGCCTTGAACTTTTCAATAGTTCCATCTACCTTCATTTTCCTTTTGAAAATCCATTTGCAACCTAGAGGTTTGCAACCTGGTGGTAGATCAACCAACACCCAAGTGTTGTTGCCCATGATGGAATCAATTTCATCATTTATTGCTTCTTTCCAGAAAGCAACATCCTGGGACTTCATTGCTTCTTCAAATGTTTTGGGATCATCCTCAACAATGAAGCAATAGGAATATTGGTCAGAGACCTCACTCCTTGTTCCTTCAACTAGATATAGTTGAAACTCAGGTCCAAATGACTTTGGAGTCCTGACCCTTTGGTCTTTCTGAGCTCAAGTTCAGGTTGTTGAACCACAACCTCATCAGTGACCTTCTCAGGGACCTCTGATACACCAATGTCATCAGTTCCATTTGGAATCCTGTGACTTGGTCTAGGGACTGATGAGAATCTATTCTCATCAAAGAGTGCATCCCTTGATTCAATTATTGAGTTAATTGAAACATATTCATTAGGTTCAATGACATAGAACCTATAAGCCTTGGAATGCTCAGCATATCTAACAAAGATGCATTCAATGCCTCTTTCACCCAAAGTTTTTAATTTTGGATCAGGGAGTCTTACAACTGCCCTACAGCCCCATACCCTGAGATAACTCAGATTGGGCTTCCTTTTAGTCCAGAGTTCATAAGGGGTAACCTTGTTCCTTTTGTTTGGAACCCTATTTAGTAAATAGCAAGCTGTTAACATAGCTTCACCCCAAAACCCTTGACTCAGTCCTGAATAGGACAACATGGAATTAACCATCTCCTTCAGTACCCTGTTTTTCCTTTCAGAGATACCATTTTGTTGAGGAGTATAGGGAGCAGTTGTTTCATGGATTATTCCAACAAACTGAAAATACAAAGTGTCCATGTATTCACCTTCCCTATCAGTCCTGAAACTTTTGATCAAGGACCCAAGTTGCAATTCAACTTAAAATTTAAACACTTTGAATTTATCTAATGCTTCATCCTTAGTATGTAATAGATAGACATAACAAAACCTAGAAGCATCATCAATAAATGTCACAAAATACTTTTTACTCCCCAAAGAGGGAGTAGCATGCAAATCACACAGGTCACTGTGTATTAGTTCCAAGAGCTCAGTCTCTCTTTTTACACCTTGAAAAGGTTTCTTAGTTATCTTGGTCAACATGCAAGTTTTACACTTTTCAGTGTCCATGTCAAATGCTGGGATTAACCCATCCTTAGACATATCTTGCATCCTTTTATAATGTACATGGCCTAGTCTTGCATGCCAAAGGGTAGAGTCATTCATTTTAGAGGTTGACATAAAGGCTGAATAAACAATATTATTGACAATATTTAGCCTGAACATTTGATTACACAAATAGCCAAAACCAATAAAAACACCATGTTTAGACAAAATAAACTTATCAGATTCAATAACTTGTTTATATCCATGATTATTCAAAACACTACTAGAAACCAAGTTTTTCCTTATATCAGGAACATGAATAACATTAAACAAAGTTACAATCTTTCCTGAACTGAAATTAAGATCTACACAACCACGACCATGCACCAAGGCTGTTGACTCATTTCCCATGTGAAGAATAGATCCATCATTCAGTGACTCATAAGTCTTGAACCAGCATCTATCTTTGCACACATGAACTGTTGCTCCAGAGTCAACCCACCAAGCAACATCATCATCCTGCACATAGTTAGATTCAGATACATATGTAACATAATAAACCTGAAGAGATTCATTAAACATATTCTGACCTTTCAGTGAATTGGCTTGACCACCACTTCCTGAACCACTAGTGCCTGATCCATTGGTTTTACCACCAACCTTAACACCTTTGCAATCCCTTTTAATGTGACAAGGTTTGCCACATTTCCAACAAGTAGGTGTTACCTTCTTGTTAGGGTCAGCCCTTGTGTTATCATGATGTTTACGCTTGCCTTTGTTGTCATTGTACCTGGTGGAATTGTTATGTTCCACCATATTGACAACAGATGCACCAGTAGCATTGCTACTTTTTGGCTTGTCATTATCTTGCGCCCTGAGGGATTCCTCAATACGCAAATGACTACCCAACTGAACAAGAGTCAGTTCCTCCTTTTTATGTTTCAAAGTATGCTTGAAATCTTTCCAAGAAGGAGGGAGTTTGTCAATGATACAAGAGACTGAAATAGCCTCATCCATGTTCATTTCATGTTGTGTAAACCTTCCAAGTATACCAAGAAGTTCATTGTATTGTTCCATGACTGGTCTTGAATCAGTCATTTTGTAATTTGTGAAATTACTTACAAGAAACTTCTTACTTGAAGCATCCTCAGCCATATATTTGGCTTCCAAGGAATCCCATAGTTCTTTTGAAGATTCAACATTCTGATAAATGTCAAAGAGAGAATCAGACATACCATTGAGGATTAAACCCCTGCAGACATAGTCATCATTCTCCCATTTGCTTCTTTTCCTTATCTGTTCCACAGTAGCATTATCCCCATGATCCTCTGGAATAGCAGTGTTCAGGACATACACCACACTCATGCTGGATAACAAGAAATGCATCTTCTTTTGCCACCTTCTGAAATCAACACCTTCAAACTTTTCCAATTTGGAAAAGTTTGCAGCCATATGCCTCATAGCAGCAGCCATTGATTATCACAAAATAGTTTACTTTGATTGTTGGAGGTTATGAGCCCAGAACAGGGTAAGATAATCAATAGCCTAACTACGTACCAATTAAGGTTACCGGATATCACTTGGAATCGTGTTATCACTTTCCAAAGTAAACTATTCGACCCTAATGCCTGGGTATCACGAATATCTACTTGGGATAAGACCAAATGTTTGTTATTGAATTAGGCACAAATCAATAACCCTTGCGTATATTAGTGTTTTGTTTTCTGTGTATTTTTCATGCTCAACATAATTCCTCTTAAATAGGAAAGTACTCATGGCTAATTAAATGGAATTATGAGAATTAATCGGCCCATTAATCTCCACATAATTACCCCCATTATAGCCAAAGATAGTGGTTACATGACCAATTAAACGTGGTCATAATAGTAGATATAACTGTCATTTGAATAGGTCAAATCAGTTACATTTCATCAGAGTACTAGCAGCAGACTCACAACACTAGCAGCAGAGTCAGTGCTAGCAGCAGAGTCCTAGCAGCAGACTCACAACACTAGCAGCAGAGTCAGTGCTAGCAGCAGAGTCCTAGCAGCAGACTCACAACACTAGCAGCAGAGTCAGTGCTAGCAGCAGAGTCCTAGCAGCAGACTCACAACACTAGCAGCAGAGTCAGTGCTAGCAGCAGAGTCCTAGCAGCAGACTCACAACACTAGCAGCAGAGTCAGTGCTAGCAGCAGAGTCCTAGCAGCAGACTCACAACACTAGCAGCAGAGTCAGTGCTAGCAGCAGAGTCCTAGCAGCAGACTCACAACACTAGCAGCAGAGTCAGTTTCATGCATCAGCAGAAACAGATTCACACTAGCACAACCACTATTGAGTCAGGGTAATCAGGGACTTGATGGGTGTACACTCCGTACCTCCAAACCCATTTCCAAGTATGATTTGATCCCTCAAGTGCACTAAATTTTCCAACAATTCTCCCCAAATTTAGTTCACTTCCTTAGCATGAAAATCAAACATAAGACAAACATATGCATAAACGAAAATATCCTGAGGATTGAATTTCCATCTTAGTAATTACACGTTCAAATATTCGAGAATCAGGGTGTTACAAAGAATTGAACCCTTCAACCCATTTGAATACCTGAAGATAAAATACACATACATTTTCAAACACTAAAATACTCTTGACACTATACAAGCCATGTGTCCATATCCAATTCATAAATGTTGTAAAAGCTAAAAGTCCATAGCTTCCTGAAGCGGCAAAACTTCAACATTTACATAGGTGGTTCCTCTTTATTCATGCTCCTGCTTAGCACTTTTTCAAAGAAAGTTAACCATTGAGAAGTAAAGACTTCATCCTCCTTTTCAGCAGGTTCTGAGCACAACCTTGGGATGATTGTAAAACATGTGCTCCAGTACACTGAATGTTCAGCTTTCCACATTGAACTCAACTCCCAAGTTTCCTCAGGAGGGAGTTGGGTGTCCTAGCATTCAGTGACTAAGTTGGACTTTAAACCCATCCCTTTAGCAGACTTTAAAACCAAGTCTCTAGCCAAACCCTTCGTCAAGTGATCAGCTAAGTTCTGTTGAGATCTTACAAACTCTATAGATATCACCCCATTCATGATGAGCTCACGAATCATGCTATGCCTGACACCTAGGTGTCTAGACTTCCCATTGTACATCTGGCTATAAGCCTTTGCCAATGTAGCAGCACTATCACAACGGATAGAAATGGGTGCCATAGGTTTAGGCCACAATGGAATCTCAAGAAGCAAGTTTTTCAACCATTCAGCTTCTTTACCAGCAGCTGCTAAAGCCACAAATTCAGATTCCATTGTTGAACTGGTAATGCAAGTTTGCTTCTTGGATGCCCAAGAAATTGCACCTCCACCAAGTAGGAATACCCAGCCACTGGTAGACGAATTGTCTTCAGTGTTACTGATCCAACTTGCATCAGTGTAACCTTCCAACACTGATGGATAACCAGTATATGAGAGACTATAATCCATAGTTCTCTTCAAATACTTCAGTACCCTCTGAATTGCTTGCCAGTGTTGAGCACTAGGATTACTAGTATACCTGCTCAATTTTCCCACTGCAAAAGCAATATCAGGCCTTGTACAAGTCATGGCATACATCAGGCAGCCAATTACCCTAGAATACTCAAGTTGAGATACAGCTTTGCCAGTATTAGGCATCAGCTTCTCAGTTGTATCCATAGGAGTACTCACTGGAGTACAATCAAAGCAATTAAATTTCTTCAGTACCTTCTCAATGTAATGAGACTGAGAAATTGATATACCATTGCTTTCATGTTTAATCCTTATACCAAGGATAACATCAGCCTCCCCCATGTCCTTCATGGAGAACCTTGATGACAAAAATTCCTTTGTCAGGTCAACTTGATTTTGGTCAGTTCCAAAGATCAACATGTCATCAACATATAGGCAAATGATGACTCCTTTACCAGATTCATCAAATTTGCTATATACACATTTGTCAGCTTGGTTAAGAACATAACCACTAGACAAAACCACTTCATCAAACTTTTGATGCCATTGCTTAGGTGCCTGTTTCAGTCCATATAAGGACTTAATCAGTTTGCACACCTTGTTTTCATTGCCAGGCATGATGAAGCCCTGAGGTTGGTTCATGTAAACCTCCTCATCCAATTCACCATTCAAGAAAGCTGTCTTCACATCCATCTGATGTATAATCAGATTGTGAATTGATGCCAAAGCAATCAGCAATCTTATGGTACTGATACGTGCCACAGGGGCATAAGTATCAAAATAGTCTATTCCTGACTTTTGTTTAAAGCCCTGAATGACCAGCCTTGCCTTGAACTTTTCAATAGTTCCATCTACCTTCATTTTCCTTTTGAAAATCCATTTGCAACCTAGAGGTTTGCAACCTGGTGGTAGATCAACCAACACCCAAGTGTTGTTGCCCATGATGGAATCAATTTCATCATTTATTGCTTCTTTCCAGAAAGCAACATCCTGGGACTTCATTGCTTCTTCAAATGTTTTGGGGTCATCCTCAACAATGAAGCAATAGGAGTATTGGTCAGAGACCTCACTCCTTGTACCTTCAACTAGATATAATTGAAACTCAGGTCCAAATGACTTTGGAGTCCTGACCCTTTTGCTCTTTCTGAGCTCAGGTTCAGGTTGTTGAACCACAACCTCATCAGTGACCTTCTCAGGGACCCCTGATACACCAATGTCATCAGTTCCATTTGGAATCCTGTGACTTGGTCTAGGGACTGATGAGAATCTATTCTCATCAAATAGTGCATCCCTTGATTCAATTATTGAGTTAATTGAAACATATTCATTAGGTTCAATAACATAGAACCTATAAGCCTTGGAATGCTCAGCATATCCAACAAAGATGCATTCAATGCCTCTTTCACCCAAAGTTTTCAATTTTGGATCAGGGAGTCTTACAACAGCCCTACAACCCCACACCCTGAGATAATTCAGGTTGGGTTTCTTTTTAGTCCAGAGTTCATAAGGGGTAACCTTGTTCCTTTTATTGGGAACCCTATTTAATAAATAGCAAGCTGTTAACATAGCTTCACCCCAGAACCCTTGACTCAGTCCTGAATAGGACAACATGGAATTAACCATCTCCTTCAGTACCCTGTTTTTCCTTTCAGAGATACCATTTTGTTGAGGAGTATAGGGGGCAGTCGTTTCATGGATTATACCAACAGACTGAAAATACAAATGATCCATGTATTCACCTCCCCTATCAGTCCTGAATCTTTTGATCAAGGACCCAAGTTGCAATTCAACTTCAGTTTTAAACACTTTGAATTTATCTAATGCTTCATCCTTAGTATGTAATAGATAGACATAACAAAACCTAGAAGCATCATCAATAAATGTCACAAAGTACTTCTTGTTCCCCAAAGAGGGAGTGGCATGCAAATCACACAGGTCACTGTGTATTAGCTCCAAGAGCTCAGTCTCTCTTTTTACACCTTGAAAGGGTTTCTTAGTAATTTTGGTCAACATGCAAGTTTTACACTTTTCAGTGTCCATGTCAAAAGCTGGGATTAACCCATCCTTAGACATATCTTGCATCCTTTTATAATGTACATGGCCAAGTCTTGCATGCCAAAGGGTAGAGTCATTCATTTTAGAGGTTGACATAAAGGCTGAATTAACAATATTATTGACAATATTAAGCCTGAACATTTGATTACACAAATAGCCAAAACCAATAAAAACACCATGTTTAGACAAAATAAACTTATCAGATTCAATAACTTGTTTATATCCATGATTATTCAAAACACTACTAGAAACCAAGTTTTTCCTTATATCAGGAACATGAATAACATTAAACAAAGTTACAATCTTTCCAGAACTAAAATTAAGATCTACACAACCACGACCATGCACCAAGGCTGTTGACTCATTTCCCATGTGAAGAATAGATCCATCATTCAGTGACTCATAAGTCTTGAACCAGCATCTATCTTTGCACACATGAACAGTTGCTCCAGAGTCAACCCACCACGCAACATCATCATCCTGCACATAGTTAGATTCAGATACATATGTAACATAATAAACCTGAAGAGATTCATTAAACATATTCTGACCTTTCAGTGAGTTGGCTTGACCACCACTTCCTGAACCACTAGTGCCTGAACCATTGGTTTTACCACCAACCTTAACACCTTTGCAATCCCTTTTAATGTGACCAGGTTTGCCACATTTCCAACAAGTAGGTGTTACCTTCTTGTTAGGGTCAGCCCTTGTGTTATCATGATGTTTACGCTTGCCTTTGTTGTCATTGTACCTGGTGGAATTGTTATGTTCCACCATATTGACAACAGATGCACCAGTAGCATTGCTACTTTTTGGCTTGTCATTATCTTGCGCCCTGAGGGATTCCTCAATACGCAAATGACTACCCAACTGAACAAGAGTCAGTTCCTCCTTTTTATGTTTCAAAGTATGCTTGAAATCTTTCCAAGAAGGAGGGAGTTTGTCAATGATACAAGAGACTGAAATAGCCTCATCCATGTTCATTTCATGTTGTGTAAACCTTCCAAGTATACCAAGAAGTTCATTGTATTGTTCCATGACTGGTCTTGAATCAGTCATTTTGTAATTTGTGAAATTACTTACAAGAAACTTCTTACTTGAAGCATCCTCAGCCATATATTTGGCTTCCAAGGAATCCCATAGTTCTTTTGAAGATTCAACATTCTGATAAATGTCAAAGAGAGAATCAGACATACCATTGAGGATTAAACCCCTGCAGACATAGTCATCATTCTCCCATTTGCTTCTTTTCCTTATCTGTTCCACAGTAGCATTATCCCCATGATCCTCTGGAATAGCAGTGTTCAGGACATACACCACACTCATGCTGGATAACAAGAAATGCATCTTCTTTTGCCACCTTCTGAAATCAACACCTTCAAACTTTTCCAATTTGGAAAAGTTTGCAGCCATATGCCTCATAGCAGCAGCCATTGATTATCACAAAATAGTTTACTTTGATTGTTGGAGGTTATGAGCCCAGAACAGGGTAAGATAATCAATAGCCTAACTACGTACCAATTATGGTTACCGGATATCACTTGGAATCGTGTTATCAGTTTCCAAAGTAAACTATTCGACCCTAATGCCTGGGTATCACGAATATCTACTTGGGATAAGACCAAATGTTTGTTATTGAATTAGGCACAAATCAATAACCCTTGCGTATAATAGTGTTTCTGTTTTTCTGTGTATATTCATGCTTATAATGATTCCTATTTATAGGAAGATACTCATGGCTAGTCAAATGGAATCATGAGAATTAATCGGCCCATTAATCTCCACATGATTACCCCCATTATAGCCAAAGATAGTGGTTACATGACCAATTAAACGTGGTCATAAGTACTGGTATAACTGTTATTTGAATAGGTCAAATCAGTTACATTTCATCAGCAGAATCCTAGCAGCAGACTCATTACACTAGCAGCAGAGTCAGTGCTAGCAGCAGAGTCCTAGCAGCAGACTCTCAACACTAGCAGCAGAGTCAGTGCTAGCAGCAGAGTCCTAGCAGCAGACTCACACTATCACAACCACTATTGAGTCAGGGTAATCAGGGACTTGATGGGTGTACACTCCGTACCTCCAAACCCATTTCCAAGTATGATTTGATCCCTCAAGTGCACTAAATTTTCCAACAACGACTAGGGTATATTGTATCATCCTTGTTCTTTTGTCTTCTTTTTGTGTTGAAATCTTATACGCCTACAAACATATCACAAAAACTAATAAGAATCCACTAAGATATACATATATGTATATGTATAAACATGTCACATGAATAATACTATGAATAATATAGTATAACCTGCATGTATATGAGTCACTAGTCGCATGAACTGATAATTAGATCGCATAAAATAACGAACAAACCATCATGTATAATCGACTATATGTGTATACGGGTGTATGTTGTGGCTCGACATAACAGATTTATATGTTGATTTGAATGGGTAAAAGGTTACATAAATGGTGTATAACACAACTCATTAAATCACGACACCTCCAACCTAATTTTGATCGATCCTAAAACTCTACATGTTGTTTTCTATAGCTAGACTTAAACCTGGTATGAATGTGTCATGAAATCGACTAATAAGAGCTTGGGTAAAAACTTGATATAAACTTTGCATGGTTCCTGTTATTATTTCGGATCAAAATGAGAAAGGAGGGTCCCGTTTATAATTTTGGTCATGTATAAGATTTAACGTGGGGGTGTTTGTTTGCCTTTCACAAAGGGTGTTTGCTTGATGATTACGAAAGGTGTGTTTTTTTTGGTTTAATGTAACGAGGGTGTTTGCTAAAAATAACGAGAGTGTCGTGTATATACCAATGTCGGGTTATAAACAATTCTTTCATGATTTTATAAAAATCTTGGGTCGTCGCGGCATAAATAGTAATATCATGGGTACGATTAATAAATTATATAAAATGATAATGACAGGGTCTAAAATTATTATTTTGATAAATTATTTAAAATAAACTTTAAAATAATTTTATTTGACATTTTAATATTTAATTTTTGATAATTTATATTTTGACCCTAAACTTTACTAAATTGTTGTACTTAACCCTAACTTACTATATTGGTCATTTTAAACCTTATATATTATTTAATCATCGATAATAACCTTAAAGTATTAAAGTACTAATTCGGGAAAATTACTAAATATGGCAAGTTATTAAAAATGGAAAGCCGACTAAAATGAGTAATCTGATTTAAAGTAAGTTATTAATAATAAGACGATCATTAATTCGTGTAGATTCGCGGAGGAAGGAGTGACTTCCTATTCGTATATTGTGATATGGTTGCGTTGGCGGTTTAAGGTACAGATATTCTACCCTTTCAGTAAGGGTGTTTTCTCTCTCTCATGACTTTTCGATCCTTGACTTTGATCCGTTTGATATATTATGATTCAGTTTGATTATGAGCCTCTGCTATGATCCCTTTGATATGATCTGTTTGTTATCATCCTTTGATTGGACTTTGCTGGCTATCCATTTTGTTATGATGATCTGATATGAGATTCAATTGAGACACTTTGATTACTATGATATGACTGCTTGTTATGGATAGCATTTGTTCGTATGATTTGTTCTGTTCTTATGCCCGAGTTTACTAACTACTCATGGAGGTACCATGGGCGTGTCATTGAGGCACCAATGGCATGACACTATCTGGGGCGGTGTGATTAGTCCCCGGCGTCCCCGTTTGTTTATGATATGATATGTGATCACTTGGCCACTTTGTATATGATTTGTGGGGGGCGTATGGATGCATCCTAGGCTTTGTTTGATATGATATGTGATTGTGATATGCTTTGTTTGGTGACTGGCTGCACGTGCCCTGTGCCCCTTTCACGTTTGGTACTTAGGGGTCGCTCCTCTATGTACACCCTATGAATTGACGGATATGTGATTATGTGATTTGAGACCTATTCGAGTGGCTCTGGTAGGTCGGCTCGTGGCTTTCTTATGTTCTATGTGTCTATTCGAGTGGCTCTGGTAGACACGCCTTTGTTGATACGTGCTCTTAATTCTATTATGATTTGTTTATGCCTGAATTATCTATGACACTTCATTTCGTTTGATTATTACTTCATTCAGTTGACTTATCATATTTGTTCAGTTATGCGTTGACCTCTTATGCATTTGACAGATGACAGTTCATTTCAGCATGAGCTTATGATTTCTTTTCTTATACTTTTATACGTTTCCTTTATCCGTTTGTTTTGCTATATATCTGTTCACTGGGCTTTTTAAGCTCAGCCGCATTTCTTTTCCTGCGGCAGGTTTTAGGTTGGAAGCTGGGGTTTGGGTGAAGAGTGGATAGGAGCTCTTAGTGGACTATCCCAAGGACTAGAAGCCCATTACATCTGGACCATTCTTGGACTTGGATTCGATTAGATTTTTGTTTAGCCTTGCATTCTCATTCTTGTATAGAGTTTGTATTTCCTTTGTAATCTTTAGAATATTATTTGTAACTTTATGTTTATAAGTCTTCCGCTTGCGTTATATGTTCTGAGTGACACCATAATGTGGCATTTTGACCCGTGTCGGGTTGGGGTGTTACAATAAGTCATCAACGACTTAACCATTGAGAACAAGAGAGTAACAAGGAATATCTTTTAAGTGATAATCCCTTGCTTTTTGGAGCTTACTTTTATTATAAAAAAGTCTTTCAAATATTGACACTATATTCACTTGATTATTTTGAAAGATATATTTTGTTTCACTAGTTGTTTTACTCTAAATTCCAAAAACTATTTTTGTCAGATTTGTTTATATACAACAATGACTTATGAATCAAGTTTTATGACTTATGTCAATTTTACTTAATTCAATGTTTGACTCAAGGTGAGAAGATGTTATTTTGAGTCTTTATCCTTAATGTTGTGACACTCGTTAGTGCATGACTTTAGAATTTCAAACATTTATGTTTTATTTATTTTAATAGTTCATCTTCCTTGACATTTTCCACAACATACTTGTCTTATCATCATTGGACTTTCGACTAAGTCATCATCTACCAAAGATGATATCTTAGAAGGAGGTGATCTCTCGTTAAATGTTATATTCAACGATTCCTCGACTCTTTAGATTTCCTTACTAAAAACACTAAGAGTTTTATTAGTTTTGAAAAATTCCAAGAGATACAACACCATAAGACTACGTGCCGTATTTGATGTATTGATCTTAGTTGTTAATAACTTATTTTTCACACAAACATCCAAATGTATGCTAATGTGATTTATTTCACCTTGTGTGTTTTATGTGAAATTCTCTCAAAAGAGTAGTTGGAATAAGACATAATGTAAGACACAAAGTATGGTGTTTAAGAATGTTGTTTAACAAACATTTGTTTTGCAAGCATCATAAAAGTGCTAGACATCTTATTACTTAGGAAATTCTTAGTTAGTTCACTTGTAAACAAGAGTTACGTAAGACTTGCTCAAGAGTTTCTCGTGTTTATTTCTTGACGGTTAAAGAACCGAAAACACCTTATATCTCCTACTAGTACTAATGACGAAATACCTTGTAGTAGAAAATCTAATCTAAGTTATTACTAACAGCAAGTAAACACTTTTAGTGTACACACTACTAATAACAGATACCATAACACACAATGCTAGAAACACGAGACCATCATAGGCAAGTAGAAGTAATGCGTACCTTTTAAGTTGCATAGAGAGGCTACCAAAAGGGTAAACACAAAGCGTAGAATCTTTGGTTTGAAGACATGCTTGGAAGCTCAAATTTACTCATGTATCCAAGAAGGTTAGATAATCATATAAAAGCATAGAACATGATATTCTTAATCCTTTTATCATGAGTTTCTATTAGAGATTAAATTATATCTAAATCTCTCTTCTAGGTTTAACAAATTTTACTTGCTTTGTTTTAATTGTTGATGGTCCTTTTGAGTTAAATCCTAATCCGGCTTTATCTTCAAACAACTTTTGACTCCTCAACAATTTTTCAAGAGATTTTGAGCTTTCATCAAATTTAGCTAACATTTTTCTTTTCTCATTTTGCTTTTTAATCTCATGTTTGTAATCTAGACATAATTTGCATTCTAGATCAATTTCAACATTACTCTCAAGTCTAGACATTTTATCTTCTAATAAGATTTCCTTTTCAAAGTTACTCACAAGAGATTTTGAATACTCATTGTTAAAGATAGTTTTTAGGTTCACGTTACCTAAAAGTTTAGACTCATTTTCTAATTTAGAAAATTCTAAGATAAATGTGTCAAAGAAAAAATGTTTGGTTTCAACATGTACCTTTCTTGTTGTTTCAATAAATTGACAATCACCCACCGGATTATTATCTTCGTCTACTTCTGTTTCATTTCATGATTCACAAGCAAGTTCAACAAGACACACGTACTCATGTATTATTTTACTAAGTGTCTATCTATTAGTTTTTCTAAAACTTCTAATTCATATGTAAGATCAAATTGATCATCTTTGACTTGACATATTTCTTGATGACGGTTTAATATATTTTACCAAATATCATTAGCCGTTTGACACAAAAAGACTTTTTCATATTCGTTCTTTGGTAAAGCTTTATAAATCATTATCTTAGCTTTAGTGTTTTTATAAAATTTAGGATAGCCATTTTGATTTTTAAAGCTTGTTTTTGTTGGTTTGAAATCACCAATGGAAATAACATACAAAAGATCTTGATCAATTGATCTCACATAGCTCTCAAATTTACTTTTCCATTCAAGGAAATTTTCTTTTTCAAATAGCGGTGGCTTTTGAATAGATTGCCTTCTTTGAGATTTTCAAAATTCATGGATCGTTCCATGTTTTAAAATATAATATATTTTAAAGATCTTGGGCAACGTAGCTCTGATGCCAATTGTAGAAAACTAGAAGGGGGGTTGAATAGTGTTGAAACTAGACCTTGATAGATCTAAGAGCCTTGAACGGATCGTTAGTAATGCCAATGTAATCACAAGCACACTAATAGAGAATCTCCTAAGCTTGTATTCTTATAGCAGAAACAAACACAAACTTGGAACAGTGAATACTATGAACGTATGATCCTCTATGGATCTTTTATATAATAAGAACTTGTTTTTCTAAAATCGTAAAAACGTACATTGAACATAAACTTGTGTTCCTTTTATAGACAAGGAACCCTAACCCTAAACCATTTCCCAAGAAACGTATCTTCTATAAACTTTAAATAATATGCATTATCTTTTCCTAATATTACTCATGCATATCCTAACTAAATACATAATATGCAGCTTAAACATTATCCGCAGAAACCAAATCTACTGAACTATATCTTCAGCAGTAACAATTCTTTAGCAGAATCTGTGTCTTCAGCAGATTCCCTTCAGCAGTAACCATCAGTGGAAATCACACTTAGCATAATTCCCAACAATCCTCCCCTAATCTTGAATTTGACCTGGGTTAAGTTCAAGATTCCTTGATAGATCTTGAAGACAGCATAAGCCTAGACGATTGAGTTCGAACATCAGCAGCAAAGAACCAAAATTGAACATCTCTATGATGATAGACTTGAAACACCATATCTTTGCAGCAACACATGACAACAGGTACATCAAAACATTAGAAGTTTCATACTATTCTCGTCACATCCAGGTGTGTTAACTCCTGTGAGAGGTGAATCATTGAAAATAATGGATTTGATGTCTCTTTACCAATAGCCATCACTATTGGAGTATCCAAATGTTTAAGTTCGAAAACTATGGTACACTGATAACCATGTGATTTTTAGTAAATCACCAACTATAAACGGATTTGATAAGTCTTTACCTGTAGCCGTTTGCTCAGGACTAGCCAATTCTTAAAGGAAATATCCTTGGTGAATTGAAAACCAATATGGATTTTCAACAGCCTTTACCACAAGCCATATACAAGTGGGCTAGCCAATTCTTTGGATTTTCATAGAATAAGATCCATGGTGAATTGATGACCATTTCAACTCTCAGCAATTAAGCATGGGTGAGTTGAGTACCCTATGATTTTTGGCAAACCATTACAGCCATCAACAGATTTGATGTGTCTTTACCAAAGTTGTACCCTTTGGACTAGCCAACTCTTTGATGGACACAAGTCACATCTGGTGAGTTGATAACCATCAACAGAGTTACTATACAACAAACCTGCAAATAGTTAGTACAAGAAAACATGTTTTTTTTTTCTTTTTTTTACTATGATTTAAAAAGAAAAACAAAATATACAACAAAATATACCAGACATCAAGTAGAAGACTTCTGCTGAAGAAGCTGAGACTTGATCAATCCAATCAACTGCTCAGCATGTGTGAGATCATTAGCAACTGGATTAGGAGGAACCTCCAACTTCTTTCTCAATAATCTTTTCAGCAGCTTAGTAGACATTGGATACTGCTGATCTGAAAACATGCATACTCTCATCCCACACTTAGTCTCTACCACATGGATATTAGGATAAGGATAGAACCTCCAGGTATCAACCTTCCATAGCTTGGAGTTCTTCCAAATAGAATACCCTGCACCCTTTGGAGTATGAGAATCAAATAACACCTGCAAATCTCCCAAGAGGTACAACCCTGAACCTTGTGGCTTATTGTTGGAGTAGTGATATGACACAAAGGTATAAAGAGTTTGTAGGTCTGTTCTATCCACCAAATGAAGAATATCTTTCAAGAAAACAAACTCCATTGTAGATCCATCCATCCTTGAGATTGTGTTTAACTGGCCATCAGTAACCTTCCACTCTGTCAACACACTATAAGAAACTTCTGGAAACAATGCAGAAGAACCTTGCTTGATAAATGTAGCATTGTCAGCCTGAAGATCCACACGTTTGGATGTCCTTTCCTTCTTAGCTGTTTTCTTCTTGGAAAGTCTCATAGATCTTCTCAAGTTAACATGTCTTGTGTGAGACATCCTTTTCTTTCTTCTACCAGGGACATAGATCCCCATAGAGATAGAAGGATCAACTGAGGCAGATGCACCAGAAGCATCTTCAGCAACAACAGAAGTAGGAGCATCAGAGGGAACTGAGATACCCACATGATACAACTTATCCATTGCTTCCCTAGCATGCTTAGCCTTAGCAGCATCTTGTTCAGCCTTTCTTGACAACATGGATTTATAGTGGAAAAGAAAAGATCCTCCTTGAGCACCAGAGACAGATGAAGAAATAGTAGGAATACTTGTCTCCACAGAACTAGATGGAAGATTATCAGCTTCAACAGAAGGAACTTCAGAGGAAACAACCATAAGAGAAACATCAGAAGACACAGGAATAGCTGTGGATTGAAGTGCATCAGCTTCATCAGTAGAAATGGAAGACTTGTCCTGTATGNGCCTTTCTTGACAACATGGATTTATAGTGGAAAAGAAAAGATCCTCCTTGAGCACCAGAGACAGATGAAGAAATAGTAGGAATACTTGTCTCCACAGAACTAGATGGAAGATTATCAGCTTCAACAGAAGGAACTTCAGAGGAAACAACCATAAGAGAAACATCAGAAGACACAGGAATAGCTGTGGATTGAAGTGCATCAGCTTCATCAGTAGAAATGGAAGACTTGTCCTGTATGTCAATAGTAGGTGAAGGTTCAGTAGATTGAACATCAGTATGTTCACCTTCAGCAGATTCACCACACTCTCAGCAGTTTTGGATCTCTTTGCATCAGGAGTATCCAGAACTTCAGCAGTCCTTTTAGTGGGTCTAGCATTTCTCATTATCACATTGTATAGCCGCAGCAACTCAGATTCAGGCAAATTCCTAACTTGCTTCCTAGTCAATCCAGACTGATAAATGGCTGTACTCTGATTGTAGACCACTTCCCTCATGTGAGTTCTTTGCTGAGCTGCAGTCATTGGTTTGTTTCTCTTCTCATTTTGCTTTTGGGCTGCAATTGCTCTTCGATTCTCAGCTGCAGCCTTCTTCTTTTGTTCTCCCAGTTCCACCATTTGAGCAGCAAAATTCTCACTGTCAAAATCAACTCATAGAATACTCTGAGCAAGGGTAGAATTTGATGCAGCTTGCATAGTATAATTATCCCACTGCTCATCAGTAAAATGAATGGATTGAGCATCCAATTCTCTTTGTCTTGCAGGAGGTAGATTGGAAGTGAACTGTGCTGAATGCTTTTCCTTAAAAGCCTTGATTTTCATCATGTCTTCATATTCTTGAAGCCTTCTTGCTTGCTCAGTGATATCAGTAGCATCAAAAGATCCAATATCAATCACTTCATCAACTAGAGTTGCTTTGCCCTTGTCAGAAAGATTCTCACTTGGAAGACTTGTAGATGGCTCTGTAGGTATAGCATCATGAGTGAGATCCACAAATGAGACATTCTCAGCAGATGCAACAGGAGAAACACATGAAGTAGACTCTTTCTCTGCAACCATTACCACTGAAGGATCTGCTGATGATGTAGGAATTGGAAGTGTTTGTCCCGGATCAGGAGAAACAGTCTGCATTTCTACATCTACAGAAGCTTGAGTAGCAGCAACCTTAGATGCCTCAGCCAGATACAATCTTCTTTTCTTTCTCTGGAACTGAATGGTTGTCTTTTGAGGAGTTGATGAAGAAGCAGCAACTTTATGAGCCACATCAGCTAGTACATCAAGAGGATCCAACTGTGACTCCTATGGTTCTTCATCAGAATCAATCACAAATCTTCTCTTTCTCTTCTCCCCAAGCTGTGCTTCCAAGCTCTTAACCTTGACTTTCAAACTCTCTATCTCAGCTCCCATTGATGATTTAGTATCATTGAGTTCCTTTCTTAAGGCAACAACTTCCTTGTTAGTCCTGGTGAGAATTTCACAAACATTTGTGAGAGTAATAGGATCCTCAGCTCCACCAACCGATTGCTCAGTGGTATTGGGAGCTTCATAGGACCTTTCAGGAGAAAGAGTCTCAAAAGTATGAAGGTCATCAAAAATGTCCCTTTCTGGACTTGGTGTTGGCAGTCTAGTAATCTCAGGTTCATGAGGCAAAGGCATTTGAATACCAAAAGACTATAAAGTCTTTTTAACCTCAAGAACTTGCATATCAGGAGCATTAGATACAGGTGGTGATGGTGTTCTGGGTAAGTTGGATGGTGATGGTTGGTCAGTATTCACCTCAGCAGTATTGGAAGGACCCTCATCAGTGGCAACTGAAGGAGTACCATCAGCAGCAATACCAGCAGATGATGGAATACCATCATCAGCAGGTGGTGAAGAGGGTTGAGCTTCAGCAGCAAGACCCTCACCAGCCTCATTGTCACCTTGTGGCAACATAGTTGGTAAAAGTGGATGAGGAGGTCCTACACTATGTGTTTTCATAGAGGCAAAAACTTTCTTAGATAGAGCATTGATGGGATTATGTGTTCTATCTGTGGTTGCTATATCTAATATCATTTGTAAAAACCTAGGGTACATTAAAAACTTATGTGTTTTTCTATCTACATTTTCTAACATATTTTCAAAAATGTATTTAGAAAAATTATAAGTTAACCCTTGAGATAAGCAAACAATACCATAACCCAACTGGGTAGAGAATTGATCCCAGCTTCCAACTTTGTTGCTGATACATTGCAGGAGAGTGTGTACCAAGAACTTCCAAACACAGCAAAATTTATTCTTTTCCCACTTGTCAGTTGCTGTCTCTTGGTAACCTGCAGCCCTTAGCCCTTCTAGAATCACTGTGACATCCGAGTGAAAAATACCATCTTCATCATCCAATTTCAACTTCCTTCTTATCAAAGACTCTGTCACCACATACTCTTTTCCATCAATGGTTGCTACAATCTCCGTGTCTGACCTTTTCCTTGCAGTCGCCCAAAATTGTCGTACCAAAGATTCATCAATCACATTTGGACTGTGTGTTAGAGCAAAATGAATCTTTGAACGTTTCAAGAATTCAACCATAGGATCATATTCCTCATGTCCTTTAGCCTTTCCCAAGAAAGCAACTTTATTATGTTCTGGTTTGAATTTTAGTGAAGCCATGAAAGATTGTGAGTGAATTAGGTTTGAATCGATTGAAAGGGAGTGAATTTAAATTTGGTTGAGAGGGAATCAGTTGGTTTGGGCGAAGATATGATAGTTAGGGTATATATTTAAGTTACACGATTATCGGTCAAAAGAATAGCAACAAATCGTTGACCACATCCAACGTGTAAATTAAATTTCAAAACTTCAAAACTTTACCCTTCAGCAGAATCCATGGTCAATCTGCTGATCATTTAAGTCAATCAGCAGAAACGCGTTGGTAAAAATATCTTCTGTTAATATCAAGCATTTACTGTGCCACCCGTTACGCATTTATTACCCATTACTTTTACTCTGCTTATAAAATCTTCCCCAAATCTCAATTTTTTATCATTCACTTCTTTTCCAAATTAGAATCGAAACCCTAATTTTCCAATTAACCCTCAATCTTCAATCAATACAATGTCATCCAAACCCAAAATCATTGATCTCACATCCTCTTCATCAGAATCTAGTGATGGTTGGAATGCATATTTTCCACCTATTGCACGACGCAAACCACATCCAGTCACCACAAACCAAGGAAACAAACGAAAGCATGAGAAGGGGGAACCAAGTCAAGCCCCTATTCCTGCTGACTCCAATTCCTCTGACGATTCAAACCCTTGGATAGGTTATCCCCCATCAGATAGAGAACTAGTCTCTCATTTTCTCTTTACCTCGGATGAGGAATCTTCCGAGGATGAATATGATGATCCTACCTTTCTTCCTCCTTCCACACCAGAAAGACCATCTGCTAGGTCTAGGAAGACTAACCCACCACTTCCAAAATCAAGAGAGGTGGTTCTTGGTCTTTCTGCTCCAGCGAATAGAGTATCTGCTGAAGAAGGCAGATGAAAGAGACTCATCAGTCGCCCTCTTTAGCTGCTTCCAGTACCTTGTCATGCATATCCAACGGCCATTGAGTCTTTGGAAAAGGAAAACAAGAAGCAGAAAACATAGGATCAATGTAGTTGATTGTTGAAATAGATTAGATCTTTCATTTGAAGTTGTCTTGTAATTTGTAGTATGTTTCCAGAATGAATGAACAACTTTGACTTTATCTTTCACTTTACAGTTTGACTTTATCTTCATCTTGTAAACTGTAGTTGATCTCCAATGATTGAAAGATTTGATTTTGAATACATATTGTTGTTTCATTACTGCCATTTATCATATCAGTGGAAACCATCAGTAGATACAACTTCTTTGGACCTTTACACATAACAATCAACCTTGATGAATGGACTTTCACAAAATCACTGCATACTTAAGCAAACCTGCAATACAAACACAGAGTAACAAACAAAACATACAAACTAACATGCTTTTACACACATTAGATGGTTAGTGTTAGAAACCCAAAATTATACAATGTACAACAATAATCAATACAATCAATCCTCCCCTGAGGCATATGCCTCCCCTGAGGCTTATGCCTCCCCTCAAATTGTGCATTTAAGGGTTAACCATCCCAATGTGGACAACTAAGTGGTGAAACCTAGGTCCATTAAAAGATTTTGTCAATAAATCTGCCACATTATCATCTGTGTGAATTTTAACCACCTTTATCAAATGTTTTTCATATGCATCTCTTATAAAGTGGTGTCTTATCTTAATATGCTTTGTTCTATTATGAAAAACTGGATTTTTGACAATGCATATGGTACTTTGATTATCAATAAAGATTGTGGTATTCATGAAATTGAACCCATAATCTAGCAACTGGTTTTGTATCCAAAGTACCTGCCCACAACAATTGGCAGCAGCAACATACTCTGCTTCAGTAGATGAGGTATCAACAATGGTCTGTTTCTTGCATTGCCAAGAAATCAATCTTCTTCCCAAGAATTGGCAACCTCCAGTTGTGGACCTTCTATCCAAATTAGCACCAGCATAGTCACTATCACTATAAGCTTCCAACTTGAAGGGAGATTCTTTTGGGTACCAAAGACCAAGATGAGGCTGGCCTTTAAGATACTTAAAGATCTTTTTGACTGCATTCAAGTGTGAAGTAAGTGGTGTAACTTGATGCCTTGAACAAGCACTCACAGCAAAGGTAATATCAGGCCTTGAAGCTGTCAAATACATCAATGAACCAATCATTGATCTGTAGAGATGAACATTCACAGCTGGATCTGACTCATTGGTGATCTTTGCTTTAGGAGTTTCATAAGGTGTTGTGGCAGTTCTGACACTTTCCATACCAAACTTCTTCAAAATGTCTCTCACATATTTCTCCTGATGAATAAATATGCCCTCTGGTTTCTGCTGAACCTGTAATCCCAGAAAGAAAGTGAGCTCTCCCATGGCACTCATTTGAAATTCACCCTTCATCAAATTTTCAAATTCCCTGCACCAAGCTTCCTTTGTGGATCCAAAGATGATATCATCCACATAAACCTGCACAAGTATTATGTCCCTAGAGTCTTTCTTTAGAAAGAGGGTTTTGTCAATAGCACCTCTTCTATAACCATGCTCTAGTAGAAACTTTGAAAGCCTAACATACCATGCCCTTGGAGCCTGATGTAAACCATAAAGAGCTTTAACCACCTTATACACATAATCAGGGTGATCAGGATCTTCAAAACCTTTGGGTTGAGAAACATAGACTTCTTCTTCAATCTCTCCATACAAAAATGCACCTTTGACATCCATCTGATAGACAATAAATCCCATGTAAGATGCATAGGCCAAGAAAATCCTAATGGCCTCCACTCTAGCAACTGGTGCAAAAAATTCATCATAATCTATCCCCTCCTCTTGCCTGAAACCTTGAGCCACCAATCTTGCCTTGTTCTTAATTACAATACCCCTTGCATTTCTCTTATTCTTCAAATTCCATTTTGTCCCAATGGCATACTTCCCATCTGGTAGAGGAACCAAAATCCATACCTGTTGATTCTTGAATTGTTGCATTTCCTCTTGCATTGCCTCAAGCCAGCTTGGATCAGCTAGTGCTACAGGAACACTTGTTGGTTCCATTTGAGAGAGAAAGCAAGCCACCAGACAATGTTGAAAGTCTGTGTGGTTGTCTCTCTGCTGTTGTGAGATATAAGAAAGAAAAGCAACTTCTCCATACTTTGTCTTCTTGACTTTGCTTCTAGTTCTAACAGGATCTTTAGGATCACCAAGTATATTCTCCATTGGATGGCTTTTGTGAATCCTTGTAGTGGCATTGGGGTTGACAGTAATGGAAGTGTCAAGATTGGTGAAATTGGGATCAAAGTCAGTGTCATAGGAGGAGGAACTGAAGATGCCGGCTTTGGGTTGATGATTACCAAGATCTGAAGGACTTGGAAATCTTGTATAGGGTTCACCAAAGTCAGTGGAAACACGAGCAGAAATGGGAGTAGCACCATCTGGAGCATCAGCAGGAATGATGTTGTCAGAAGAAACAGGAGTGCTTTCAGTAGAACTGTCAGCAGTATCCTTGTTTCCACTGATAGCATCAGCAGAATGTCTCAGAAGTGCTTCAGCATCATTGTTAAGCTGGTTACTGAGCTTCACAGCTTCTTGAGTGGCTGCATGCTCTTGTGTCTTTAGCCTAGCAAGATCCTCTGCATAATGTGACCCATCTTCATCCTTCTCAGAAGTATCTTGTGCACCATTACCTGCAAAATGGTTAGGAGGAAAAGAAGGTACAACAAAAGTTAACTCATCACTCTTAGACTCATCCTCTGAGTCATCATCTAATACACCTGCATTGTTAGGAGGAGAGGCTTGGGTACCTGCAGATTGGTTAGCAGCAAATCTAGTATACCCCAAAGAATCAGTTAAGTAGTCCAGATCAAAATACCAGGGCTGGCCTTGACCCTGTACATTGGTTATCTCTTCTAGGTATCTTAGATTTAGGGTCTCCTCTATTCTTTTTGCATTAAGATTATAAACCCTGTAAGCCTTACTATGAGCTGAATAACCCACTATATATCCCTCATCAGCTTTGCCATCAAATTTCCCAAGTGGATCACTGGTGTTCAAGATTGTAACATGACATCCAAAAGGTTTTAGGTAGTGGACAGAAGGAACCTTCCCAGTGAGAAGTTCATAAGGTGTCTTATTATGAGGCTTTGTGATGGACACCCTGTTCAAGACATAATAAGCAGTACTTACTGCTTCAGTCCAGAACATTGTGGGTAACTTAGAGTCTGTAAGCATTGATCTTGCTGCCTCAATTAAGATCCTATTCTTTCTTTCAGCAACCCCATTTTGTTGTGGGGTTCTTGGATTACTATAGTCCCTTTTTATCCCTTTAGAATTACAAAGGTCTATTAACACCACATTTTTAAACTCAGTTCCATTATCACACCTAATCCCTTTAACCTTTTTATTGAGCTGGTTTTCTACTAGGGTAACAAAGTCTTTTAAAATTGGAGATGTTTCATCTTTAGTTTTCAAAAAGAATACCCAACAAAACCTGCTATAATCATCAGTGATTACCAAACAGAAGTACTTATGATCAATACTTCTTACTTGAGTAGGACCAAAAAGGTCTATATGGAGCAGCTGAAGTGGTTCAGTGATGTTGCTCACTGCTGTAATGGCTTTGTAAGAAGCCCTGTGTTGCTTCCCTTTGTTGCAGGCAATACAATTGTGTTCATTGGTGAAGACTTTAGACGGGAGCCCTTGAACTAATCCAAGCTTGGAAAGCTTGTTAATAGTTTTGAAGTTCACATGAGCCATCCTCCTGTGCCACTTGGTAGATTCATCAAGAGAAGCTTTGGCCACCAAACATGCTAGATCACCTTCAGGTAGAACCTCATTCATATTGAATGTATACAAGTTTTCAGTTCTGGGCACTCTCAGCAGAATTGAAGTATCTTCTGGGAGTTTGAAGTCTTTGTTGAGCACAAGACATTCATCCTCAGAGAAGAATACCTTGTTCTGTTTGTCACAAATTTGGGACACTGAGAACAAGTTAAACTGCTGCAGTTCCTTCACATAGTATACATTCTCAAAGTCCAACATTGGTTTTCGAATTGTGCCTTTCCCTGTGATTCTTCCACTTCCTCCACCAAAGGTCACACTGCCTCCTCCTTGTATAGGTACAAAGTTAATCATCCTATCTTTGTTTCCTGACATACTCCTTGAACAACCACTGTCGACTATGCCAACTTCTTTACTAAGTAATGGATGAATCTACAACAACAACAAAAAATATACAAGATATAAGTACACATTGGAGACTCAAGCCATTACTGGCTTGAGCCTGCCCTGTGGATCATAATGAGAAGGCCATGTAGATGTGTAAGATCCACAATTGTTCTTGGATCTAGTTTGTAAGTTAGATCCCATAGTATTCCAAGAACAACCTGCTGAGGGCTTAACAGCAGTTTCCCATGGTCCCCCAACCCATATACATAGGGTGATAAAAACTAGGCCAATAACCATTCTGATAATTAGAAACAATAGGTCTATGGAATGGTCTTGCAACATTTCTCTTTCTATAAGAAGGAGAGGGTCTGTCCGCAGAAACTGATTTATCAGCAGTATTGTTTCTGCTGTTAGACTTAGTTGCTTGTGGGACATAGGGTGGTATATTCTGAACACGTTTCCACTCCTGCCTAGGTTTCCTAGTACATGCACCCATTCTTTGCTCATGATAAGTACAATCCTTAATTAAATGAAATTTGCTACCACACACAAAACACTTCTTCTCTTTAGAAGATGTATATGACCTAAAAGATGTTTTATTGATAGCATTCAAACCAGAAACATTAAAGGAATTGTTTTTAACAGAATTAACATTATTGTTTTGCAAAGAAATAAAAGACAAGTCTTCAGCAGGAACTGTTGCTGAATTGGATTCATCAGCAGCTACTCTTGGAGACTTGTATAGACTCGTGTGATGACTTGGGGAAGGTCTTTGGTGAGGCCTTTGGAAGATCAGACTTGTCATTTGAATCACAGCTTTCATAGGCAGTAGACCCTCCAGTAGAAGACTTGTCACTGCAAGAGACAAAGTCAGCATCATTAGATTCAGGGTCAGATAAGTCATTGGACTTTTTGCCATATAAATGATGTGATCCATCAAAGTCAGAGGTTGTTGTGGTAGGCATATGTTCACCTCTAATAGGCCCAGGGACAGCATGTAAGTCACCTTCTTTTACAAATTTAACTGGAGTTTGAAATTCTAGAAGAGGTTTTGGTTCAAATACACTAGGTTTGTTAGGTTCTTCTACTTCATTTGGACCTAAGTATTTACTATACCCTAATGCTCTTATAGACCTAGCAGATTGAGAGCTATTGATTAATTTCTCAAGATTATGAGCTCCCTCTTGCCATTTCATTCTACCTGCAAATTCTTTATCAAACTTATCTTGTAGTTCTTGTTTATCAGACTCTAACTTAGCATTTAACTTTTTAGTATAAATCGCCTCATCCTGAGCAAGTTTTAAATCCTGTCTCAAACATTTTATCTCATGCTCATAAGCAACTTGATTCTTCTGAAACCAAATCTTTTGACTTTCTACAAGTTGTAAACCATGTTTATAGGACTGAAGATCTTTGTAACATTCATTATATTTGGGTTTCAGTTCATCAAATTGTTCTTTAAGTGCATTATATTTCTCATGACAACCAAACAAACAGTTTTGTACCTGAGATATGCCCATAAAGGCATATTCACCAGTAGAAGTCTCTGAAGAACAGCATGCCAGCAATCCACTTTGTTCAGCATCATCATTCCTCTCATGCTGCTTCCAATCAACATGATCATCCAAAGTGAGCAAAGCTGTGGAATGACCAGGTGTGCCAGAGTCACCTCCTCCCTGTTTCTGCTGATAGGACGAGTATCTAATCTCCTCATTAGATTTCCTGTCCTTGCATTCCCTTGAAAAGTGCCCCATCTGTCCACAAGTGTAACACTTGACCTTTCTTCTTTCAAACCTGGCTGGCTCTTTTCCATTATAAGCAAACTTCCTTCCAGACTTTTTCTCAAATCTCTTGATGCCCAAAGAAAGCATAGCCACCTGCCACTTGAGATTCATCTCCTTCATATCAAAGGGATCTAGCTGTTCAAAGTCTTCATAGGAGAGTTGTTGCTGTATTTCACAGTCAGCAACAAAGGAATGAAGGATATCTTCTAACATACTACCTGCTGAGTTGTTGGTGGTATGTGAAGATGAGACAGATGATACAGGACTTGGAACAGGAGACATCATATGTGAACTAGAAGGCAACATATGTGAAGTGGAGCCTACAAAGGCTAAGTAGGTAGAGGTTGATGGACGAACAGGACTTCTGACATCAGGTTCAAGTGTCTTGAGTTTATTGTACAGATCATCAAAAGTCATCATGTCAAGCCCACCTTTAGCCTTTAGAGCAATGCTTACTTGAAGCCATGATGGTGGTAAGGATCTCAGGAACTTAGCATTGCAATCCTCCTGATCAGGCCTTGCTTGCAGCTGATTCAACTGGCTTAAGATCTTATGGAACCTATCATAGCCCTTGTGAATTCCTTCCTCTTCAGTGATCTGAAACTCCTGAAACTATTGCTTCAGCATAGACTTCCTCATCCTCTTGGATTCTTCATTCCCTCCGAATCTAGCCTTGATTGCCTACCAAATATCCTTGGCATCTTGCATGTAGTGGAAGTCTGACAGATGATCTTGTGGAATTGCTTGTAGAAGAATAGTTCTAACCTTGTTTTCCCTCTGAAGATTCAGAATTTCTTCAGCAGATGTAGGGTCAAGGTAGTATATCCTTCCTTCTGAATCATGGCCAGTCTTCCTAGGCTTATTACCATGCATGATTACCCTCCAGAGATTGTGATCAATGTTGTTGATCCAGTTTTGCATCTGCATAGCCCACATCTCATATTCTTCTCTCTTAAGATATGGGAATTTAGCATTGCTGTTGGAGAGGTGGAGTGTAGCAAGGGATGCTGCGTGGTGTTGATTGGTTGCTTCTGAAGTGGAGTTTGCATCATCTACTGATGCAGACATGATTTCAGGTTGGTGTGTGAATGAGAGTGTTGAGCAAGGATGTTCAAAGTATCACAGAGACTCTCCCGAGGCTCTGATACCACTTGTTGAAACTAGACCTTGATAGATCTAAGAGCCTTGAACGGATCGTTAGTAATGCCAATGTAATCACAAGCACACTAATAGAGAATCTCCTAAGCTTGTATTCTTAAAGCGGAAACAAACACAAACTTTGAACAGTGAATACTATGAATGTATGATCCTATATGGATCTTTTATATATAAGAACTTGTTTTTCTAAAAACGTAAAAACGTACATGGAACATAAACTTGTGTTCCTTTTATAGACAAGGAACCCTAACCCTAAACCGTTTCCCAAGAAACGTATCNCCAATGTAATCACAAGCACACTAATAGAGAATCTCCTAAGCTTGTATTCTTAAAGCGGAAACAAACACAAACTTTGAACAGTGAATACTATGAATGTATGATCCTATATGGATCTTTTATATATAAGAACTTGTTTTTCTAAAAACGTAAAAACGTACATGGAACATAAACTTGTGTTCCTTTTATAGACAAGGAACCCTAACCCTAAACCGTTTCCCAAGAAACGTATCTTCTATAAACTTTAAATAATATGCATTATCTTTTCCAAATATTACTCATGCATATCCTAACTAAATACATAATATGCGGCTTAAACATTATCCGCAGAAACCAAATCTACTGAACTATATCTTCAGCAGTAACAATTCTTTAGCAGAATCTATGTCTTCAGCAGATTCCCTTCAGCAGTAACCATCAGTGGAAATCACACTTAGCATAATTCCCAACAAATAGTTTACCGCTTTTTACGTTAATTATCTTTTGAAAACTTTTCTTTTAATTAAAGATATATTCAAAGATTTAATTAAAGATGTGATCTAAAAGACATTAAGCAACCCAAAGATAATAAGTAAATCATGCAAGGATAGAGATAGAACGATCAAACCACAACACGATTGTTTATCGTGGTGCGGCTACAAGGAATCTATTTCCTTGCTCTACATCCACGCCCCGAGTGTCCAACTCGAGAGTTTCAAGCACTAGTCAACAAACTCCTTCTCGGTGGAGAAACCTTTACAATTGTCGCTTACGCTTTATCCGGTACAAAGCTAGATACCGAGTTCTAGTTCGAGGTAGAACAAACCAAACGTCACCTAATTCCTTTTACCGACACAAGGCTAGATGTCGAGTTCTTTACCATGGGTACAACCACTCCCGTTAGTTCTTTTACAAGGGTACAACAACTCCCGACACACTATGTATTTTGAGGCCTAAAATACTAACCGATCACTTCTACACAAGATACAAACGCAGTATAAACTACCTAAGCTTATACACAACAAAGCTAACAAGTCTTGCAACTTTGAGTTGAAATTTGTAACTTCTTGAATGAATTGTGAATTCCTTAGCTACATAAGTGATTCACACAAGTTAGTAGATTCTGAGATCAATGAGAGAAAAGATGTGAAATGTATCTCTGAGTGATCAAAAGAAAAATGCTGCAAATGGTTTAGTTTTTATAGGAAAACATTCATCAGCTCTGGCGGAACCGGCAGTACCCTCACAAGGGTTCCGCCCGTGTATCTCCAGGGTTCTGCCAGACCTGGTGTTTAAATGCTTTGCCATAAGATCCAAACCAACCTAAGTCACATCAACTTATTACTTGTCATAACAATGACTTGTGTAATAGAGCTTATGGAGAGTCAAACACACAATCTTTTCTTAATTGCATAATGACAAACTTACCATAAATGGGATGTGACAATTCTATGCAAAGATAATGAAATAATAAACCAAACCAGATAAGGTCACATCATCTTAATGTTAGACAACATGCATTGCACCAAACATGGAATACTTCCAAAATGTTTAAGAACTACATGACAAGTTAAACACATATGTGATGCGTGGTTTTGCAACCTTATAGCAGGTTTAACCTCTCGAGGGATCTCGAGAAGCTTGCAACCCCACCAGGCAGTGTACCTGACCGGTGTAGTATAGTGAAGTGGTAAGTACGGGGGGATTAATCGTTCTCCACAGGGAATAGTGTTCGTTAGGTTTTGACAACTACTCTAATTAGGTCTAAGGGTGAGAGAAGATTCTTTTTGTATTTTTATATTTTTATGAAAGCAAGTAAAATCTCGGTTTGTAGGAGGAAGGGCGGAATTAGTTGCTAGCCAACTAACCCAAATAACTAATATGCAAATAAAAATAAAAGCTAATAAACTAAGTTGTGAACGATATGAGGAGAAAATGTGTTTACTTAGACTTCATTACTCCCTAACTACCTTTTATTGGTCAATTGGTGTGTTTGTTGGTTGCGTGGATGAAGGGTGTATTTCAAAAATCATGGGGTGGCGTACATAACTCCCCAATCTTGTGAGCTCTTATCTCCTCCTACTTTTACATGCACCAACACATAATCATAGGGATTGTAAACAGTGGCTCATGGTTTTAATACTACCTTAATAGCCTAGTACGCATCAACTACATGTCTCCTAAGACGTCTAGCAGGTTACATATAAGAGATTAACTAGTTTTCTTAGGCCTGACATCGATGAAACAATCATCCCAACAACCAACACACACCAATCAACCAATAATCAATAGTTAGTTTCATTAGATCTAAGCAAACACAAAGAAGATCTAGCCGCGCATGTTAATTAAAAGACAAACAAAAGATAAAATCAACCAACACATAGACATATTGATTAATTAAACGATTACTTATCTTCAATTGAACATGAAAGATCCAAGGGTTTGGAAACCCTAAAATATGCAAAAAAATCGTCTAGGGTTTTCTCTCCACAAAGTTGCACACAATGAATGAAAAATCAAAGAGTATATATAGAAAATAGGGGTTTGACGGCGTCACCATTAACCTTGACGCCGTCACCTCGCCGCCACTTAGGGTTCTCGGATGGCCTTCTTGACATCGTCTCATATAAAATGCTAAAAAGCTCCTCTGGCGCATCAAGGGTTGACGGCGTCAGCCCAGCCCTTGACGGCGTCACCTCCCAGATTTCACCAATCTTTCACACTTTGTCGAATTCTTCACTTTTATGCTCCGAAAACGTCCAAAATGCTTCCTTTTTGTAATTTCCTCTCCAAAACACCTAACATGACAAAAGGAACGATTTAGGGCATTATTTGATCAAATAAATACGATTTCGGGCTTAAATGACCCCCGAAAAGCGGTACACTTTTCGTCTCATCAAATACCCTTACACTTGAGATTTGCTTGTCCTCAAGCAAATGCGCTTTTCTTCCTTGCAAAACTACATGTTAGGGGTCATTTAGCACGAATATAAAAGTAATCACAACAAATAATCGTTCCACCCTAGCTAAGACAAGCACGGAGATTACATACTAGCACCTCACAAGTGGTGTTTGGATACTCACATCTCTCAAGTGTCATAAATATAAATCTCATAAATGGGAAATGGAAAATATCTCTCACTGCCTGTCATAGCAAATAAATTACCATAGGCTTGGGAAAGGATCATGGACCGTCTCCACTAGGTGTAAGCACCTAAGATAAACTATCAAAGAGGGCTTTATAAAGGGTTATAACGTTAGGTGTAGGGATAAGAAAATACGGTTTGTTGGATATGGGAATTTTTAAGTGGTGGCGAGTTAACAATCTTGGTTGATTACAAGTACTTTACAATGTTGCTAAGACAAGAATAGAATCAATCTTAAGCTAACAAAACAAAAAGATAAATAAACTTAGAATGAAAAGGGATGGTAGTCCGTATGTTGTTTCTATTTCTTTTTCTCATTTTTTTTTTTCATTTTTTTTTGCATACACTTTTACCCTACCATCCAAAATAATACATCGTAGGGAATTGCATTCCCCTTACACTTGAATCTTTACATAACTTTACATAAACTATTCTACGACTCGAATTAAGATAATCGAAAAACTTTGAGTACTTTTTAAAATATTTAGCACATATGGGGTAATAATGTTGTTCTTTCCCATTACTCCATAATACTAGTACTTTACCCATGAGTCCCAATCGTCCCAAAACAATATGTACAAGGATATGACTCGACTTAGCAACCCTGTAATCAATAAGAAAGTTAACTTGGGTTTAAACATATGTTATCATAATAATGCACTAAAGGTGAGTGCATACAAGGTAGGCTAAGGCGATGTGGGTGTACATTTAGTGGGGTGTAACAAATTCTCACTTTGAGTAAGATGCTCAAAGGTCGAAACGAAAAGATAGGCTCAAAGGGGTATACTAGGGGTATCGTGTACCAAAAATGGATACATCGCAAAGGGTGTGGGAGAATTACTTGACCAATGTAGCCAACGTAATTATAACAAACACAAAACACAGGTTTAACACAAAAACAAGGGTTTATCCTAATGCCTCTTATCATTTAGTAGATCTTACTACACGAATGTAGTCTCACTTGTGGACTAGGAATGGTCCTAACGCAAGTTCTAGAATCTAAGTGCTACCGGTACTCACATCATAGCATCAATAGTGGATGCTTTTCCTACCAATTTTAGGGGCGAATCCTCACATATTTGGGTGGAAAATTTTTTAGTGGTACGATTTTTGTGCTAGTCATGTAATTCCTATCCATGAGACGCTTATCCGAGCTAGAGTTTCACTCCTAAATGTTGTAAAAAAATTAAATTTGTGCCAAAAGTACTCTAATACGTGTTTTACTCGGTTTCATTGCACTTTTACCGTCTTTCAAGCAAATAACAAGCATAAGTGTATTCTCTAAGGTATCGTACTTTACCCCCCTTACACTTAAGATGAACATTGTCCCCAATGTTCAAATATAAAGATGTAAAACTAATTAAAGGTAAGGAATGAAATCAAATACTCCCCTGATTTGCTCGCTAGAAGGTGTGGTAACGTGGTTAGATCTTCTTCCAAGGTAGATGAACGTTCAAAGCTTCCCTTCCAACATAATAATCATCATCTTGTCCAAAATAACCTGTTAACCTGAAAAAGAAAGCCAACACGAAAAACCGGCATAACAACGGCGAGATATATTTTCTATATATATGGATATAATGCTTGTGGAAAGAATATTTTGCAGATTCCTGGTGTTTATAAGTTAGTGATTCTATAAAACTTTTGGTTCCGGGACAAAACTTTCAAAAATTTCAAAAATAAGCCTGACGCCGTCAACCTGGAGGGTGACGCCGTCAGATATGTTCTGACAGCTTTTCTTGTTTAGTTTCCGGAAAATTTCTTGGAAAAACTTCATCCTTAATTCCTGGAAATCCTGCAAAATATCATTATGACTCATACAAGCATTTGACTCGAACAATACTAGTATACATGTTAATTAATTATTGATATGATTCATGTTCCTTTGTTCTAGTTAACCGATTTAGATTTCCTTTACACTTAGCTTTTGCAAAATACCTTTATATGTAATTAAGACGAAGTTAAAGACAAAATAAAGCATTTTTACAAGTTTTTATGAAATATGAATCAAGAGCAATAAAAATTAAACAAGCATACGGAATCAAATAAAATTAAACACACAAAACAAACAAACAAAACAAAGCTTGGGTTGCCTCCAAAGAAGCGCTTTTCTTTATTAACGAGTCTTGTAGCTAGACTCAAAGTCACCGGGTCTACGTTTTCCCGTTTTGCTTCCCCATTGCCTCTTTAATCATCCTAACGATTTCCATCTCAACTTTGTATTTAGGTCCTAGGTTCAAGCAATCCTTATAATAGAGGCTTCTCTTATTCCAAACGTATTCCATGCCTTTCTCCTTATCCTCATCGTTGATGTCTTCGATTGCACCAATGTAGTCCTTATCTAATCTAGACACGAAGCGAAACTCCTTCACCTTATAGGGCATCCTATATGTGATCTTATCTATGTCATTAGAAAATTGAACCGTGCTATACAAATGATCATACTTTAAATTGGAGGTTTCCACAAATGGTTTTCCTAACACAACGTGAGAAAGGCGGCTATCAATCACACTTGCCATATCCTCTAAGATCATGAAATCGGTGTTAAAGGTGAAATTCCCAACAAGAATGTGCACATCCTTAACTCTCCCAATGAAGTTACAAACTCCGCCGGGGTACCTTGGGTCTCTCCTAGGCTCGAGTGGTGTGTTCATGATGTGACTGTAAAGGCTTGAGGACATCACATTGATTGGGGATTTAATATCAATGTAAGCGTGCTTAATGTGTTGGTACCCAATCATGCATGGTATCTTAACATTCCCTGGATCACCTATCTTAATTTTCGGGTCAATCCTAACGAAAGGTAGTCGAGGGCTATCAACTAGGTGATTGTAGTAAGCAATTTCTTCCTTAGTGGGGTAAAGGTCAAAGTAGGTGTCGGATCTGAGGTGCGTTTCTTCACCAAAATATCTACAAATCAACTCCTCAACTGTGATATTGTTACGTTCCAGGAAATTATCTGAATAGATGGCGGTCCCAAGGTCACTAAGGGCACGCTCAAGCTCAAAATCAATCTCCCTATTAAGCTCTCTAAGGTCACTAATTTCATTCTCGATTTGGGTACGCAATGAAGCTACTTCTTCGGGTGTAAGGTTTGGGTTTACGTTATCCAGAGTGGTTTAGCGGGTGAAGATGTTACCTCTCTTTTTTTTTATATACATACGAACAACTGCACAAAGAAAACGATAGCCTAAAGGAAATCCTAGAAAATAAAAAAAAAGTCTCACTAGAAAGGAGTCTAGTGAGTAGACCTAATAGAAATAAAAGTCTAACCTAAACAATAACTATTCCCCGGCAGCGGCGCTAAAAACTTGATGCGTGGTTTTGCAACCTTACAGCAGGTTTTACCTCTCGAGGGATCTCGAGAAGCTTGCAACCCCACCAGGCAGTGTACCTGACCGGTGTAGTATAGTGAAGTGGTAAGTACGGGGGGATTGATCGTTCTCCACAGGGAATAGTGTTCGTTAGGTTTTGACAACTACTCTAATTAGGTCAAAGGGTGAGGGAAGATTCTTTTTGTATTTTTATAAAAGCAAGTAAAATCTCGGTTTGTAGGAGGAAGGGCGGAATTAGTTGCTAGCCAACTAACCCAAATAACTAATATGCAAATAAAAGTAAAAGCTAATAAACTAAGTTGTGAACGATATGAGGAGAAAATGTGTTTACTTAGACTTCATTACTCCCTAACTACCTTTTACCGGTCAATTGGTGTGTTTGTTGGTTGCGTGGATGAAGGGTGTATTTCAAAAATCATGGGGTCGCATACATAACTCCCCAATCCTGTGAGCTCTTATCTCCTCCTACTTTTACATGCACCAACACATAATCATAGGGATTGTAAACAGTGGCTCACGGTATTAATACTACCTTAATAGCCTAGTACGCATCAACTACATGTCTCCTAAGACGTCTAGCAGGTTACATATAAGAGATTAGCTAGTTTTCTTAGGCCTGACATCGATAAAACAATCATCCCAACAACCAACACACACCAATCAACCAATAATCAATAGTTAGTTTCATTAGATCTAAGCAAACACAAAGAAGATCTAGCCGCGCATGTTAATTAAAAGACAAACAAAAGATAAAATCAACCAACACATAGACATATTGATTAATTAAACGATTACTTATCTTCAATTGAACATGAAAGATCCAAGGGTTTGGAAACCCTAAAATATGCAGAAAAATCGTCTAGGGTTTTCTCTCCACAAAGTTGCACACAATGAATGAAAAATCAAAGAGTATATATAGAAAATAGGGGTCTGACGGCGTCACCATTAACCTTGACTTCGTCACCTCGCCGCCACTTAGGGTTCTCGGATGGCCTTCTTGAAGCCGTCTCGTGTAAAACGCTAAAAAGCTCCTCTGGTGCATCAAGGGTTGACGGCGTCAGCCCAGCCCTTGACGGCGTCACCTCCTAGATTTCACCAATCTTTCACACTTTGTCGAATTCTTCACTTTTATGCTCCGAAAACGTCCAAAATGCTTCCTTTTTGTAATTTCCTCTCCAAAACACCTAAAATGACAAAAGGAACGATTTAGGGTATTATTTGATCAAATAAATACGATTTTGGGCTTAAATGACCCCCAAAAAGCGGTACACTTTTCGTCTCATCAATATGAATGCATGATGTGATCTTTCCATTTAAAGAGATAAGTCATATCAACTTATTACTAGACAACATGCATTGAACCACATTTGGAATACTTCCATAATGTGTAAGAACTTCATGGCAAGTCAAACACATAATCAATCCATAAATGCATGATATGATGTTTCCATTTAAAGAAATAAAACTATGTTTATGTTTAAATAGAAATGTAAAGTCTAGTTATACAAGACTTAAAAACTAAAATGATGTTTTACTACAATCTAAAGTTTCTACTTTGTTAATAAGTTTGTACTTTGTCATTAACAAAACTTAGCAAAGATCGTTAAAATATAAATAACGTTTTAGGTGATATTTGTATTAACAATCTCCCCCTTTTTGTTGATGACAAAACATAAACTTTATTTATAAGTAAGACATGAGTTTTATTGTTAAGTCTTATAAAGTTAGTTATTAAAACTTGTTTTATGAAAAAGATGTGATATGCAATGCAAGATGAGGAGAACCAAGTTTTAATATAAATTCTCCCCCTTTTTGTCAAAACAAAAAGAAGAGAAGTGTAGTGGAATGATGCATGAGCTCCTCCTTGAACAATACTCCCCCTAAATGGAGTGCCAAGTAAGGAGTCATGGATTTTGAACCTACAAAGAAAAAGGTTAGTTTTCGCACAAGACAAGTGTAGAACAAGTCGTGAGGCGGAATAATGCAATCCTCATGCTCCCCCTTGAATGTTACTCCCCTAACTCGGAGTATCAAGGAACGGAAACATGGTTTGTGATCCTACAAAAAAGAAGTTAGTTTCTAAAATACAAGATATGCAAGTTACCATAACAAGGTATAGTGCAATCACAACACTTTAAATGGTCAATCAAACAAAGCATATCTCATAGTAGGATAAAATTTATTTCATGTAAAGTGTGACTTTTAGGAAGTCAAAGACAAGAAATGATGAAAATAACATCCTACTTCTAAAAACAAAAGACAAAATAAAAAGAAACTAAGAATATAAAATCCTACAACTTTTAAAAAGGAAACCACCACTTTCCTTAATGAGAAACATTTTCCAAAACAATGGTAAGGTTGTTTGGATGAGAAAAATGTGTATTGGAGGATGTAGCGGGTTTTATTTTGATTATGGTGAAAGAGAAATTCTCTTGGTTTCTTGGTTTGTCGTTTTGGTGGTTCGGTGGATGAAATCCTATTGTTGTTGGAGACTCTAGACTCGAGGTGGGTGAGACAAGGATTCAAGACGCTCCAAAATGTAGTTTGGAATAAACCTCATTTCATTGTTTAGCTAATTATGTTTAAATAGAAATGTAAAGTCTAGTTATACAAGACTTAAAAACTAAAATGATGTTTTACTACAATCTAAACTTTGTACTTTGTCATTAACAAAACTTAGCAAAGATCGTTAAAATATAAATAACATTTTAGGCAATATTTGTATTAACAATCTCCCCCTTTTTGTTGATGACAAAACATAAACTTTATTTATAAGTAAGACATGAGTTTTAGTGTTAAGTCTTATAAAGTTAGTTATTAAAACTTGTTTTATGAAAAAGATGTGATATGCAATGCAAGATGAGGAGAACCAAGTTTTAATATAAATTCTCCCCCTTTTTGTCGAAACAAAAAGAAGAGAAGCGTAGCGGAATGATGCACGAGCTCCCCCTTGGACAATACTCCCCCTAAATGGTGTGCCAAGTAAGGAGTCATGGATTTTGAACCTACAAAGAAAAAGGTTAGTTTCCGCACAAGACAAGTGTAGAACAAGTCGTGAGGCGGAATAATGCAATCCTCATGCTCCCCCTTGAATGTTACTCCCCTAACTCGAAGTATCAAGGAACGGAAACATGGATTGTGATCCTACAAAAAAGAAGTTAGTTTCTAAAACACAAGATATGCAAGTTACCATAACAAGGTATAGTGCAATCACAACACTTTAAATGGTCAATCAAACAAAGCATATCTCATAGTATGATAAAATTCATTTCATGTAAAGTGTGAGTTTTAGGAAGTCAAAGACAAGAAATGATGAAAATAACATCCTACTTCTAAAAACAAAAGACAAAATAAAAAGAAACTAAGAATATAAAATACTACATCTTTAAAAAGGAAACCATCACTTTCCTTAATGAGAAACATTTTCCAAAAACAATGGTAAGGTTGTTTGGATGAGGAAAATGTGTATTGGAGGATGTAGCGGGTTTTATTTTGATTATGGTGAAAGAGAAATTCTCTTGGTTTCTTGGTTTGTAGTTTTGGTGGTTCAATGGATGAAATCCTATTGTTGTTGGAGACTCTAGACTCGAGGTGGGTGAGACAAAGACTCAAGACGCTCCAAAATATAGTTTAGAATAAACCTCATTTCATTGTTTAGCTCATGAATGTCGTCACGACATCTTTCACTAATGCGAGCGGTTCATTCATAATTTCCGCAATCATGGCGGGGAAAGTATGGTGGAAGAGAGGCTTGATTTGTTTGTGGTGGATCATTTAAACTTGAAGGAGCAAATTGGGATGATTGGGAGGTGTTTTTGCTTCCTTCACTAGATGAGGTTAATGCCCTATGGAATTCCATAACATTGTTGATTTGAGAGTCAACCATATTTTTAAAGGCATGAAGATGGTTCAAGTGAGTTTTAAGTTCTTCCTTGATTGTTGGAGATTTATCCCATAAGGAAGCTTCTATTTTCTATAAAAAGAAAATAGGAAATCAAGGTGTTGGGTATGCTCATGTGGTGGTTGTTGTTGTGATGGTTGTTGTTGTGGTGGTTCTTGTGGTTGGAGATAGTGGCGGAAGCTTGGGTCTCCGTTAGGATTACCATGAAGGTTTTTGAAAATGGGATGAAATACAAATGATGGTAAGCATACATGACCTTAATCTTGTGGAAAGATTGAGGGTCTAGCATACCGGTAAGCTAATCCTTCTACCAATGATGGTTGATGGGGTTCATCTTGCGTTTCCATTTGACGAATGGTGTCATAGAGAGACAATGATGGAGGATTAGATGACCTAAGTGGTAGATCTTCTAATGTTTCCATGTATGGTGATAGTGATGTTGGACTTGCATGGAGGAGTTCCATGAAGGTTAACTTTGGTGATTGTGGTGATGTAGGTGGAAGGTCTTCCAATGTTTCCACTTGTAAAGGTGGTGATGTTGGTGGTGTATGAAAAAGTTTCATGGGTGCAAGAGTTGGTGATTGAGGTGATGAAGTTTTTGGTGTCAATGTAAAATCATTTGATGGCAAAGAGGTGTGTGGGTTTGTATTGGCATGTTTGGGAGAGGATGTTGGAGTAGCAAGATTTAGCAAATCTTGAATGGTGGTTGTGTTGGTGTTGCATGGTCCCGAAGATGATGTTGGTTTTGTAAGGTTGAGGTAATCTTGGATGGGTGGTGAAATATCGAGTGATTAGTCACTTGATGATGATGAGCTTGGTTTTGTGGTTTTGTTGAAGCAACAAGGTTTTATACTAATTCTAGTGGTTTTTCTTGATGATTCGGATGAGGTGTTGGATTTAGTCATCTCAATTCTTTGGTAATCTAGAATCTTGAGAATGAGGGAGGCAATGGTGTTGGTGTGAGTTCAAGTGTTCAAAGGTGATCAAACTTATAGGAAGAGTGTGTTATGAAAAGGAGTGTTTGGATTAGATGTTTAACCATACAATTTTTGAGGTTCCTAATGATTTGTGTGAGTTATGAATGTTGTCACATCAAAGGAAGTCAATCCAATGAAGAGGATGGAGTGAAATATTAACTTATGCACTCAATGCCAAGCAATCATGGAAGTGATTTGGTTGAGAATGTGTTGTGTGTCATAAGGATCCTTTAGAAGGGTTCCTTGGGTTGAAGAATGTTTGAATTTGAATTTTGACGGGAATTGGTTTCCTAATTGATGTAGTGAAAGGAGTAGTTCTAATGTGGTTATTGGAAGTTTGGGAGGATGTTTCTCACTAAACAAAGTGATTTGGTGTTTTACAAGTTGTGAAATTTTAGAAAGAAAAAAATTTTTTGCAGTTGGACTGGCGGAACCCTCGGGCTATACGGCCGGAACCCATGTGAGGGTACCGCCGGTTCCGTTGGGCCAAATCTGGATTTCTAGATTTTTGTACTGGCGGAACCCAAATGAGGGTGCCGCCAGTTCCGCCAGAACTGAAAAACAAGGCAGTCCGCGATTTTAACGCGTAAGACGTTTTCCAAATTTTTCGAAAACTCTTAAAAACACAAATATAACTTATAGCGGGTCAGGAAATATGAAAATTGGACATGTAAACATTCATATCATATGACTATGATCGGGGGCTAGCGAAATTTTCTATGCTTAGTGAAATAAACATAAGCATGGAAATTCAACACTCATCAAATATCAACATTCATCACTAACACATAATCCAACAATAGTCATAGTGCATAGACACAAATAAAGAGATAAAACCACACGAAACACATAGTTTAACGTCTACAACGTTCCAAAAACATAATAGTGCCAAACGCTCCCTAAGCTATCCTCTCACAAGCTGTCCAACTTCTTCTTCATTTTTCCAATGTACCTCGCTATGCACTTCCACATTCCTTTTGTTTGCTTGAATTCTTCGGACCCATTAGTCAAAGTGGGAAGTTGTTGGAGGTAATCAAGCGGATCAAGCTTGGAGTTAGGAAGAGTCCCATCTTCGCTCATGTCCGATGATGATGATAGTGGTGAAGGAGACCGAGTACGTTTTCCCTTAACTTTGAAGACTCTCTTATCACTAAGAGGAACGAATATGTGGGGAACAAAAGAGTAGTCTAGGCTAATTCCACTATTGTTTGGAGGAAAGGGTGAGTTCCTAACAAAAGGATGTTCACGAATTACATCCTTATTAGCAAGAGGGTTGTTGTATGGATGATGACGCTCAATAGAATCAAGGCTGGAAAGGGGCCACTTATCCGTGTAGAGACAAGTACCCATGTTGGGGACACCAAGAATGATAGCTAAGTCTTTTAAATCTAAATAATGTGGTACTTGTTTTGTTGTGAAGTTTAATGATATCTCACCAAAATCATTTGTGGAAAGTTTTACGGATGCATAGAACTCTAAGATGAGCCTAGGACAAATTGGCTCATCGATATCAAGGAGACAATCAAAGTTGATTGCGGCAAAGTTTTGGCGAATGGATGTTCCTTCTAAAAAGGATGGCTCAATTGTTCTACCTTCATAAACATAGCGTTTTTCTAATGCCTTAAAGGTTTCTAGTAGAATTTTGGTGAGACCTTTTGTTTTATGGTGTTTGGGCAAGTATTTAAGGGTTTCCTTGTGGTCGGAGAAGTTTGCGGCAGGCATAATGATTCCTAGAAAACACAAAATTACATGTTAACGATTTTTAACAATGTGGATGATATAATGTGTTCCTATATGCAAACAATGAGGAGACGTGGTTATCTTGACTCATTTTGATGTCCAAATCATTTTTGTAATGCAAGTTTTGTTATAAACAAAGGATAACCCAAACGCTCCTAGTTGAATGTAGCTTCGTTTGATTGTACCCGAAAATACTATGTATTTCCTTTAGCATTCAAGAGACCATATGCAAGTGATGTTTCAATGACGTTTTTCATTTGTTTTAACAATGTGATGAAGAGTTATGTCCTAGTTGGGAATATATTTTTTGAAAGACAATGCACTTGGTGTGTTTGGCAAATCATGATTCTTTACAAAAGAAAAAAAAATATACAATTCCTAACTATTGAAAGGTGAAATTGATTTGCAACCAAGGTTTTTCATGAACTCACAAGTTTTATGCATAAACCCTAAGTTTCTAGTTAATGTGTGTAAATGAAAAAGTTAGAATTGAATTAAAAATGCAATTATGCCAAGAACACTTACAAGATTGATTGGATTGGAAGAGATTAGAGTGAGAGCCCTAATTTTCGTGTTGTTATGTGTTTTTGAGAGGGTGATGGCTATTGAAAGGTTTGTGATTAAGTTAAGAGGGTGTTTGGTTATGAATTTTTAAAATAAAACAATCTGCAGCATCGGCGGATATAACGGAACGAAAAATTGGGTTCCGCCCGTTATGGCTGAAGTTTCCGTCGCCTTAGCAGAAAGACAAAGAAGGTTTGTTTTGATTGTTGTGATCATACTCTAGTGTTCAAAACTAAGGTTTTAGGTTTCATAAGTCCTAAACTTGGTCTAGAGAGGTTGAATGATCCTATTCCAATAGGTTTAGAAAGAGTGTCTACAGATGTGGTTATCGTAATGGACGTTATTGGTTGAGATGTTCCTCAATGAACATTTTTTACTAATGCTATGACGATGAATCACACTATGTCATTCTAAGATCATAATGGATTGGATTGACGCTAACGTTGACGCTTCCGAGGGATTCCGTTGTTGACGTGAGTTTGCTTGATCTCAATAAGTTTGTTGACATGCTTTTTCGTCCAATGCCGTTTTGAGAGCTTTAAGCTTCTTTGAGAATCATTCGGTAAGAAGACATAAAAGTTCAAGTAAAACTTGTGCTTTTTCTCTTATCTTAATTACCGACATAATTCAACTTGGTTTACACTTATGGTTTCTATTCCCGTTCCTTTGGGATACCATAATCCTTGTGTAGTACTTAATGACGTATCCAAACACACTCTTCCCAAAAGAGATGTTTTGGAACCTTTTCTAAAACAAGCACATAGATAAGTACCAAACATAATGTTGGATCTAATTGATATGAGAACAAGTATTCATCCGAACATTTCTCTATGTTTTAGTTTTATCTACGGATTTACTAATCTCATCCTTGATAAGTCATCAACGACTTAACCATTGAGAACAAGAGAGTAACTAGGAATATCTTTTAAGTTATAATCCCTTGCTTTTTGGAGCTTACTTTTATTATCAAAAAGTCTCTCAAATGATGACACTATATTCACTTGATTATTTTGAAAGATATATTTTGTTGCACTAGTTGTTTTACTCTAAATTCCAAAAACTGTTTTTGTCAGATTTGTTTAGATACAACAATGACTTATGAATCAAGTTTTATGACTTATGTCAATTTTACTTAATTCAATGTTTGACTCAAGGTGAGAAGATGTTATTTTGAGTCTTTATCCTTATTGTTGTGACACTCGTTAGTGCATGACTTTAGGATTTCAAACATTTATGTTTTATTTATTTTAATAGTTCATCTTCCTTGACATTTTCCACAACATACTTGTCTTATCATGATTGGACTTTCGACTAAGTCATCATCTACCAAAGATGATATCTTAGAAGGAGGTGATCTCTCGTTAGATGTTATATTCAACGATTCCTCGACTCTTTAGATTTCCTAACTAAAAACACTAAGAGTTTTATTAGTTTTGAAAAAGTCCAAGAGATACAACATCATAAGACTACGTGCCGTGTTTGATGTATTGATCTTAGTTGTTAATAACTTATTTTTCACACAAACATCCAAATGTATGCTAATGTGATTTATTTCACCTTGTGTGTTTTATGTGAAATTCTCTCAAAAGAGTAGTTGGAATAAGACATAATGTAAGACACAAAGTATGGTGTTTAAGAATGTTGTTTAACAAACATTTGTTTTGCAAGCATCACAAAAGTGCTAGACATCTTATTACTTAGGAAATTCTTAGTTAGTTCACTTGTAAACAAGAGTTACGTAAGACTTGCTCAAGAGTTTCTCGTGTTTATTTCTTGACGGTTAAAGAACCGAAAACACCTTATATCTCCTACTAGTACTAATGACGAAATACCTTGTAGTAGAAAATCTAATCTAAGTTATTACTAACAGCAAGTAAACACTTTTAGTGTACACACTACTAATAACACATACCATAACACACAATGCTAGAAACACGAGACCATCATAGGCAAGTAGAAGTAATGCGTACCTTTTAAGTTGCATAGAGAGGCTACCAAAAGGGTAAACACAAAGCGTAGAATCTTTGGTTTGAAGACACGCTTGGAAGCTCAAATTTACTCATGTATCCAAGAAGGTTAGATAATCATATAAAAGCATAGAACATGATATTCTTAATCCATTTATCATGTGTTTCTATTAGAGATTAAATTATCTCTAAATCTCTCTTCTAGGTTTAACAAATTTTACTTGCTTTGTTTTAATTGTTGATGGTCCTTTTGAGTTAAATCCTAATCCAGTTTTATCTTCAAACAACTTTTGACTCCTCAACAATTTTTCAAGAGATTTTGAGCTTTCATCAAATTTAGCTAACATTTTTCTTTTCTCATTTTGCTTTTTAATCTCATGTTTGTAATCTAGACATAATTTGCATTCTAGATCAATTTCAACATTACTCTCAAGTCTAGACATTTTATCTTCTAACAAGATTTCCTTTTCAAAGTTACTCACAAGAGATTTTGAATACTTATTGTTAAAGATAGTTTTTAGGTTCATGTTACCTAAAAGTTTAGACTAATTTTCTAATTTAGAAAATTCTAAGATAAATGTGTCAAAGCAAAAATGTTTGGTTTCAACATGTAACTTGCTTGTTGTTTCAATAAATTGACAATCAGCCACCGGATTATTGTCTTCGTCTACTTCCGTTTCATTCCATGATTCACAAGCAAGTTCATCAAGACACACGTACTCATCTTCACTTGTACCTTCATTTAAAACATTTAAACTAGTAGTACATGTATTATTTTGTACTAAGTGTCTATCTATTAGTTTTTCTAAAACTTCTAATTCATATGTAAGATCAAATTGATCATCTTTGACTTGACATATTTCTTGATGACGGTTTAATATATTTTTCCAAATATCATTAGCCGTTTGACACAAAAAGACTTTTTCATATTCGTTCTTTCGTAAAGCTTTATAAATCATTATCTTAGCTTTAGTGTTTTTATAAAGTTTAGGATAGCCATTTTGATTTTTAAAGCTTGTTTTTTGTTGGTTTGAAATCACCAATGGAAATAACATGGCAAAGATCTTGATCAATTGATCTCACATAGTTCTCAAATTTACTTTTCCATTCAAGGAAGTTTTCTTTTTCAAATAGCGGTGGCTTTTGAATAGATTGCCCTTCTTTGAGATTTTCAAAATCCATGGATCGTTACAAGTTTTAAAATACAATATATTATAAAGATCTTGGGCAACGTAACTCTGATGCCAATTGTGGAAAACTAGAAGGGGGGTTGAATAGTTTACCGCTTTTTACGTTAATTATCTTTTGAAAAATTTTCTTTTAATCAAAGATATATTCAAAGATATAATCAAAAATGTGATCTAAAAGACATTAAGCAACCCAAAGATAATAAGTAAATCATGCAAGGATAGAGATAGAACGATCAAACCACAACACGATTGTTTATCGTGGTTCGGCTACAAGGAATCTATTTCCTTGCCCTATGTCCACGCCCCGAGTGTCCAACTCGAGAGTTTCAAGCACTAGTCAACAAACTCCTTCTCGGTGGAGAAACCTTTACAATCGTCTCTTACACTTTATCCGGTACTAAGCTAGATACCGAGTTCTAGTTCGAGGTAGAACCAACCTAACGTCGCCTAATTCCTTTTACCAACATAAGGCTAGATGTCGAGTTCTTTACCAAGGGTACAACCACTCCCGTTAGTTCTTTTACAAGGGTACAACAACTCTCGACACACTATGTATTTTGAAGCCTAAAATACTAACCGATCACTTCTACATAAGATACAAACGAAGTATAAACTACCTAAGCTTATACAAAACAAAGCTAACAAGTCTTGCAACTTTGAGTTGAAACTTGTAACTTCTTGAATGAATTGTGAACTCCTTAGCTACATAAGAGATTCACACAAGTTAGTAGATTCTGAGATCAATGAGAGAAAAGATGTATAATGTATCTCTGAGTGATCAAAAGAAAAATGCTACAAATGGTTTGGTATTTATAGGAAAATATTCATCAGCTCTGGCGGAACCGGCAGTACCCTCACAAGGGTTCCGCCCGTGTATCTCCAGGGTTCCGCCAGACCTGGAGTTTAAATGCTTTGCCATAAGTTCCAAACCAACCTAAGTCACATCAACTTATTACTTGTCATAACAATGACTTGTGTAATAGAGCTTATGGAGAGTCAAACACACAATCTTTTCTTAATTGTATAATGACAAACTTACCATAAATGGGATGTGACAATTCTATGCAAAGATGATGAAATAATAAACCAAACCAAATAAGGTCACATCATCTTAATGTTAGACGACATGCATTGCACCAAACATGGAATACTTCCAAAATGTGTTAGAACTACATGACAAGTTAAACACATATGAATGCATGATGTGATGTTTTCATTTAAAGAGATAAGTCATATCAACTTATTACTCGACAACATGCATTGAACCACATTTGGAATACTTCCAAAATGTGTAAGAACTTCATCGCAAGTCAAACACATAATCAATCCATAAATGCATGATATGATGTTTCCATATAAAGAAATAAAACTATGTTTATGTTTAAATAGAAATATAAAGTCTAGTTATACAAAACTTAAAACCTAAAATGATGTTTTACTACAATTGAAAGTTTGTACTTTGTCATTAACAAAACTTAGCAAAGATCGTTAAAATATAAATAACGTTTTAGGCGATATTTGTATTAACAGAAAGGATCTACTTCCACATCGCACAAAGACTATGTGTGGCTCTTGTTCCTCCTCTTTGCAAAAGTCCCTGTTATCTATCATCACCCAAAAAAAACAACACGTTAATCACTAGCATTTAAAACCCTTTAATTATTTTACATATGGTACTCGTTTTAACCATTTTCTTGAAATGATGAAGAACGAAAAGAGCTGGAAGAGTATGAGTTGATGTATAGATCTATAGATCTATAAAAAAACTCAAAGGCCATAGATCTATTAAAATACCTCAAAACTTGATGGTGGACGGTTTCGGTTGTGCGTTGGTTTATGTGTTCGTGGAGTCCGGCGGAGGTGGCTTCAGGTGGTGCTGGCGTTGGGAAGTTTTGGTGGTGTGAGTTGTGATTGGTTTTTCTGGAGGAGAGGGTTATGAGATGGATTTACATGATTTATGGTGTTTAATTGAATGTTGTTTGAGAGTAAGGTGTGGAATGACGAAAATGCACAGTTGCTCATGTATTCGTTGCCCAAAAATTAAAAGTCGCCCAAAATACAATACGTTTATATACCTCGTATCAACAGTGGTTGGTCGAACACGTGGCATCCTGTAGTTGGCTATACACTAGTTGCCCAGGGCAACCCGGGCTAGAACGAGAATATTCAAAAATCGGGCCAAAAATGCGTAGCCACAGGGCAACCGGGCCATTTTGGTAATTATCCCAAAAAATAAAAGCGTAATGAATCTATACGAAACAGTAATAATAGCTAGCTATACTTCAAAATATAGATTACATTTTACATGAAATATATATTTTATATAAACTGAGAATATATTGAAATGGATCCCAACAAGACATTTTGAACACAATATTGCAACATTACACTAATAAATATTTACCAGGATTTTTGGTGCATCATAATATGTACATAATAGTAAAATGTGCTCCAAATGGTTGTACTACACTATTTTAAGCATTGTTCATTCATTAAAATACTATTTTTTCCACCACAAACACACACACCACCTCTCTATCTCTTTCGCTCTCTCTCTCTAGAAATTTCCACCACAAGCCACCGGCTCACATTCTCACCGTGAATTACCAAAATCAAGATCATCAAAACCAACAGGTATCTAATTCTGTGTGATATGTATGACTTTTTTCCCTTTTGTTTTACAAATCGAAAAGAGAAGATGAATACACAATAAAGATGGAGATAGTTTGAGATAGGGGTGGAAATGAGCCGAGCCGCTCGTGAAAAGCTCGGGATCGGATCGGTAAAAAGCTCGAACGAGCCGAGCCTAAACGAGCTCGAGCCCGAGCTCGAGCCTAAGTTGTAGCTCGTTTATTAATCGAGCTCGAGCCCGAGCTTTACATACAAAGCTCGTTTAGGCTCGCGAGCCTAAACGAGCCCCTCGGTATTAAATATATATAAGAGCCGAGCTCGAGCTTATTAACGAGCTCAATGAAGATATATTACGAGCCGAGCTCGAGCTCGAGCCAAGCTTTAACTTTCATGGCCAAATCTTATAAACGAGCCGAGCTCGAGCCGAGCCCGAGCCTATATAAAATACAACGAGCCGAGCTCGAGCTTAAGATTTAAGGCTCGAAACGAACCGAGCTCGAGCTCGAGCCTTTTAAAACTTAAACGAGCCGAGCTCGAGCTCTGGCAGGCTCGGGCTCGGCTCGGCTCGTTTCCACCCCTAGTTTGAGACAACATCTAGATCTCCCAGGTAAGATACAGTTAACAATGTTAGATGTAAATGCCACTGATTTTGAATTTCAGCTTCTGTGGATTTAATTTTGAGGGTTTTGAGTTTCAGCTTCTGTGGATTTAAATTTTAGGGTTTTGAGATGTAACACCCCAACCCGAGAAGGGCTAAAGTGTACATTATGGAGTCAATTCAGAACACAAGCGAAACGAAGATACATACATAATACAAAGGTTACAAGATTACAAAAAGAAACTGAACAAAATACGAAAGGCTATAATAAAATACAAAGCCCAAACTCAGATACTAAGCCCACTCTCAAAAGTTTCTAGTCACTTTTAGGTCCAGTCCAAAGCTACAGGGTGTAGTCTTCTAAGCCCAACATAAAACCTTCATAGCCCAGCTTCCTACTAAACCTGCCGCAGGAAAAGAAATGCGGTTGAGCTTACAAAGCTCAGTGAGCAGATATGTAATGGATAACAAAACAAAACAAAACAAAGGAAAAGATACGAACGAAATATAATGAATAGAGTCAAGAGAATCCATAACAAATACAAGGTAAAGTGTAGGATAAAAGGTCAAGGTATAAGGTAAGTGTAGGTGTCAGTATATGATGAGAAGAAAAGTGTGTCGCTTTTCGGGGGTCATTTAAGCCCGAAATCGTATTTATTTGATCAAATATTGCCCTAAATCGTTCCTTTTGTCATTTTAGGTGCTTTGGAGAGGAAATGAAGAAAATGAAGCATTTTGGACGTTTTCGGAGCATAAAAGTGAAGAATTCGACAAAGTGTGAAAGATTAGCCAAATCTGTGAGGTGACGCCGTCAAGAGTGAGCTGACGCCGTCAGCTCTTGATAAGCCAGAGAAGGATTTTAGCAGTTTACATGGGACGACGTCAAGGTGGCCATCCGAGAACCCTAAGTGGCGGCGGGGTGACGGCGTCAGACTTAATGGTGACGCCGTCAGCCCCTATTTTTCTATATATACTCCTTGATTTTTCATTCATGGTGTGCAACTTTGTGGAGAGAAAACCCTAGGCGAATTTTCTACATTTTTTAGGGTTTCCAAACCCTTGGATCTTACATGTTCAATTAAAGATAAGTAATCGTTTATTCAATCAATATGTCTATGTGTTGGTTGATTATATCTCTTGTTTGTCTTTCAATTAACATGCGCGGCTAATTCTCTTTGTGTTTGCTTAGATCTAATGAAACATAACTATTGATTATTGATTGATTGGTGTGTGTTGGTTGTTGGGATGATTGTTTCATCGATGTCAGGCCTAAGAAAACTAGCTAATCTCTTATATGTAACCTGCTAGACGTCTTAGGAGACATGTAGTTGATGCGTACTAGGCTATTAAGGTAGTATTATCATCGTGAGCCACTGTTTACAATCCCTATGATTA
>LBNU01019520.1:129333-196372 GCA_014162995.1 Artemisia annua
TATGGGTATCATTCAATCTGAGTGGCAATGTATGGATTGTTTTTCATGTTGTGATATGAATCACTTTGGTTGAGTGGATGGATTGGAGTTGTGTAGTTTAATGGTTGACCAAATATGTATGGATCATTGAGGTGGGATGATGGAATGGTGGAGGTTTGAGCCAAATGTAAGGGCTTTCGTAGTGAGGTTCATGATGATGATTTTGTGGTTTGAATGAAGTTTGGAGTAAGGTGGATGGAGGTGTTGTTTGGCTCCCAATTCATTGGGTGTAGTGGTTTTGCTTTGAGGACTTTTTCTCCTCCAAGTGGATTTTTCGGCTATTTTGGCTAGCCTTGAGGCCTTGGGTTTTGGTTTGTTAGGGGTGGTCATTCTCTAAGAAGAGTAATGATTTGAGATGAGAGGTGGTTGAATGAGAGTTAATGAGGGTGAATGGTATTTATAGGTGGATGAATTTGTGTTTATGGAAGGTTGAAATGTGTTATTTTTGGGGAACAAAAGGTGTTTGTGAATTTGGGGAAGTGAGGAATCAAAGTAGGGTGAATTTGGCTGAAAAGTGAAAAGCAAACAGCAAACCTCGGACTACAGATGGCCGGTCCCCTTAATTCAGGGCCGGTCACCTTAATTTTAAGGTGACCGCCCTTATAAATTAAGGGTGCCGCCCATCTGGAAGTTCCCAGATTGCCATAAACGGGTTTTTGGTAAAGTTTGTCCAAAAAGAGGTTTGTTTTGTGATTTGGTTATGGGCAAGACCAAGTTTTGAGGCAACCAAGCATGTATATTCTTGGAATAATTTTATAGAAAAGTATTCATGCATGTAATAGGTTAATTAATTTCATGCAAGAAAATATATAAGCTAACTACCAAGGATAATGCATGTAATATGTAGCAAATAATAAAATGCATGCATGTAAGACAAATAAGTTACCTAAGATACTAAACTTAGTGTAAGGGCAACTATCTTAGTGTAAAGGCAACTATAGTGGAAACTAGTGATGGAACAAATGAGATTATATAAATCTTGATTATGTTCTAGTGTGTGCCTATATTAGACAAATTTGGAGTAAATATTGTTTTGATCTTTGTGAAAAGATAAACAATTATGAACCTCCTTAAATTTACTTTGCTTACTGCTAAATATCATAAATATGTATATATTAAGTTACATACACATAGATGATGAGAGTAAGACTATAATGCATGATTTTGAGAAGAGCGTTTTTATTGTTATTTCAACAATGCGTTTTCCTAATCGTGAGAATTATTTTGAAAAGAATTGAGGTTTTCTTTTGAAAATATAGTTGTGCAAATAAAATATCTCAATTCTCGGTTTTGTGCGAAATAGAATCCTAGATTTAGATTTTAGAGGAAATAAACGAATTAATCGGATTTATGCATTTTTGAAAAAAAAATAATTTATTCAAGAGAATTTAATCTACTTGTTCCATCATTCCTAATCCTAGACGCAAGTGGTTAAATAATTCACGCTTAAGGGGCTTAGTGAAAATGTCCGCTATGTTATCTTCCGAGGCTACCTTTTCTATTGTTATGTTTCCTTTTTGTACATTGTCCCTAAGGAAATGATGACGTATTTCTATATGCTTAGTCCTAGAGTGTTGTACGGGATTCTTACTTAAATCTATTGCTCCTTTATTATCGCACATTATAGGTACATCTTCTAACCTAATGCCATAGTCTACGAGAGCTTGTTTCATCCATAGTGCTTGTTGACATGCCTTTCCGGCGCTTACGTATTCGGCTTCGGTAGTAGAAATAGCAAAAGCGGTTTGCTTCTTCGAAAACCAAGATGTCAAACAACATCCCATAAACGTACAAATACCGCTAGTGCTTTTTCTATCTACGTAGTCTCCCACATGATCCGAATCCGCATAGACAGTGGTTTCTATGCCGGATCCCTTAGGATACCATAATCCTAAGTGTATAGTGCCTTTAATGTATCGGAAGATACGCTTAACCGCTTCTAGGTGAGAGGTTTTGGGATCCCCTTGAAAGCGGGCACAAAGGCAAACACTAAACATGATATCGGGTCTACTTGCCGTTAAGTATAGTAAACTTCCTATCATCCCTCTATACTTAACATTATCTACGGACTCACCATCTTCATCCTTCGTGAGTTTAATTTCCGTAGACATAGGTGTCCTAAGTGGTTTAGAGTCTTCTAGGCCAAATTTCTTAAGCATTTCTTTAATATATTTAGATTGATTAAAAAATATTCCATCTTCTAATTGTTTTATTTGTAATCCTAAGAAGAAGTTTAATTCTCCCATCATACTCATCTCAAACTCGTCATGCATGATTTTGGCAAATTCATCACACAATCCTTGACAAGTTGAGCCAAATATAATGTCGTCGACATATATTTGAACAATGATAATATGTTGGTCACTTCTTTTTGTGAAGAGAGTATTATCTACCATTCCCATGGTGTAATTATGCTTAACCAAGAATGCCTTTAGTCTATCATACCAAGCCTTTGGAGCTTGCTTAAGACCGTAAAGCTTTCTTTAGTTTATATACATAATTAGGTTTTGTGAAGTCAATGAATCCTGGAGGTTGTGCCACATATACCTCCTTATTGATAAAACCGTTAAGGAATGCACTCTTCACATCCATTTGGTATAACTTAAAGTCTAGGGCGCATGCATAGGCTAAGAGGATTCTAATGGATTCTAACCTAGCTACGGGTGCATAAGTTTCGTCATAATCAATTCCTTCTTGTTGATTATAACCTTGGGCGACTAACCTAGCTTTATTCCTAGTTACTATTCCATTTTCATCTAATTTATTCCTAAAGACCCATTTGGTTCCTATTATAGTCATATTCCTAGGGTTTTCAACTAATTCCCAAACATCATTAGACCTAAATTGATTTAATTCTTCTTGCATGGCCATAATCCAATTTTCATCTTTTAATGCTTCATTTATATTTTTAGGTTCTATGGTTGAAACAAAACAAAAGAAGTTACTTTTGTCTTGAGTTTGTGATCTAAGGGTTCTTTGATTTAGGTGTCCTATGATATTGTTTAAAGGGTGTGACTTAGTTTCCTTTATATTTACAATTTCATTTTCTCCTAAATTTTCTACTTCAATATCATCGCTTAAGGGTTTCGTTTTACTAACCTCAATTGCTTCTTCTTCTATAATTTCATCATCTTCTAAGGGTAATGTCTTAGGTGGTGGAGGAGTTTCATCAAATGTTACGTTTAAGGATTCTTCAACTTTCATAGTGTGTTTATTTAAGACTATATATGCTTTACTATTTTGTGAGTATCCTAGAAAAATTCCTTCATATGATTTAGGGTCAAACTTAGTGAGATAATCCTTAGTGTTTAGAATAAAACATTTACTTCCGAATACTTTAAAATAGCCTATGCTAGGTTTTCTACCTCTTAGTAACTCATAAGGAGTTTTTCCTAGTATTCGTCTAATTGACACCCTATTAATTATATATGTTGAAGTATCTACGGCGTGACACCAAAATTTTTGTGGAATAGATTGTTCATTTAACATGGTTCTACTCATTTCTTGTAATGTCCTATTTTTACGTTCAACTACCCCATTTGATTGCGGAGTACGTGGAGCGGAGAAATTGTGAGATATTCCATTTAAATCACAATATTTTCCGAATTGTACTTCGTTATCAAATTCCCTACCATGATCCGTCCTAATAGATACTATAGAGCATCCTAATTTATTTTGTATCATTTTACTAAATGTTTCAAATTTTTCAAAGGCTTCGGTTTTATCACTTAAGAACTTAGTCCACGTGTATCGTGAATAGTCATCTACAATAACTAGGGTGTAGCGATTGCCACCATAGCTCCGCACGGCGGAAGGACCGAAAAGGTCCATGTGTAGAAGTTCTAGACATCTAGTTGTTGATATTATATTTTTGGGTTTATGGCTAGCATGTGTTTGTTTACCTATTTTACACGCGTCGCAAAAGTGTTGATTATATTTTAAACTAGGCAAGTTCCTAACTAATTCCTTAGACACTAATGATTGTATTTGTTGCATGTTTGCATGACCTAGTCTCCTATGCCACAAAGTGGAGGTTTCATCTAGTGTTGTTAGGCATATTTTATCTTCCGATTTGTTTCCTAGTTTCATAACGTAAATTCCGCCTTTCCTAATTCCTTCACCTATTATTTTGTTATCTTTCCTAATTACGCTACCTTTTTCCGTAAAGGTGACACTACACTTATTGTCACAAATTTGTCCTACGCTAAGCAAGTTATACGATAAGTTATCTACATGCTCAACATTATCAATAGTTAGGGAGTCTTGAGAAATCGTACCTTTGCCAATGATTTTACCCCTACGATCACTACCAAAAATAACGTTACCTCCGTTGTAGGCTTTGTATGTTGAGAAGAGGTTGCGATTACCCGTCATATGCTTTGACCATCCGCTATCCTTTACCCATTCGTCATGCTCCAAATTAACCCCTAGACACACTTCATTTGATGCTTGTGCAACGAAACAATCTTCATCACCAAGTCTTTTTCTTCGCATCATTCTTCTTTTGACTTGTACGAACTTTCGCCTTTTTGCTAGTCTTTTGAATTCCCTAACCGCCTTCGCATATTCTTCGTCACTTTCGGAACTAGAGATGTCATCATCACTTGATTCCACCTTAGTTGACCTCACTTCATCATGTTTGCTTTCGTCATGGCTTTCGTTGTCTTCGGCGTCGTTTCCTACACATAAAACATTTGAACTAGTAGTACTAGTACTAACATCAACTAAGTAATTATCTACCATACTTTCTTTATGTGCATGATTATCTTCGACTTGACATTTCTCTTGGTGATATTCTAAAATATTTTTCCACATATCATTTGCCGTTTTACAAAAAAATATTCTTTCATATTCAATACAAGATATAGCTTTATATATAATAAACTTAGCCAAGTTATTTAATTTTTCAAAAGTATTATTTATTATTTCAATATCACCAATTGAAATGACATGCCAAAGATGATAGTGTATTGATTTTACATAAACTTCGAATCTATTTTTCCATTCAAGAAAACTTTCATTTTCAAGGAATGGTGGTTTAAAATCAATTTTCCCTTCTAAATATTTTTCCATTTCCATAGATCGATTTCAAGTTTTAAAATACAATATATTCTAAAAATCTTGTTAGACGTGGCTCTTGATACCAATTGTGGAAAACTACAAGGGGGGTTGAATAGTTTTACGCTCTTTTTACAAGTTATAAAATAACGTTTAGTTTTGAAAACTTAGATTCTAGTTTGCGTTAAATCAATAGCATGCACAAGTATAATATATACAATCTATATTTAACTATGCAAGTAAGTAAATAATGAAAGAGTAAGAGTTGGAAAGTATGCACCGTGACACGAGAGATTTATAGTGGTTCGGCCACAAGGTCTCGTTCCTTGTCCCTACTCCACTCCCCGAGCACCTAACTCGGGAGTTTTCTTCACTACGTCAACAAGCTCCCTTATGGCGGAGAAAACCTTTACACAACACAACGTTGCTTATATGTTTAACGACACTAAGCTAGATGTCGATCACAACACACCACGAAAGTATCACAACACACCACTACACGACTTAATCTTCACACCACGACTTGAGCTTCACACCACGACTTGAGCTTCACACCACGCCTTTGTCTTCACAACACGACTTGATCACACCTTCTTCTTCTTCTACACAACACTACTACACTTCTATACACAACTTACTTACACACACTATAACTATACACTAGTTATTCACAAGTATACACAATATATACACACACAACACTTCTTGATCTTGGATGAGGAAGGAGTGTTCTTCTTTTGCACTTTGGAAGAGAATGGATGATGAGGGATTAATCACTTGAAACAAGGATTAAGAAATGTAATGATCAAAGGGATTTAGAAAGAGTTTGGAGAGGTTTGGATCTGAAAAATTTCGTGCAAAAGGTGAGGAAAAATACCAGGTTTGAGGTGGTATTTATAGGCAAAATTTTCTGACAAGGGAGCGTGGCCGGTACCCTTAAATGGTGGCCGGTCACCTTAATAATTAAGGTGACCGCCCCCTATAATTAAGGGGGCCGGCCATCTGAACCTGCCTGAAAATTTTGTCTTTTGTGGGGAAAATTTATTTGGAGAAAAACTAACTAAGATTGGTTAAAAATTTGAATTCTAGTTGTTAGAATATTTAAAACACTTTTCTTTATTTCCTAAAATGTTTTTATTAAATATATAATTAGTTTTTATAATTAAATAAATTTTATGGTATTTAATTAAATTCCCCTTTGATCATTAGATGTGTTAATCACTTGTTTATTCATACCTTAAGTGATTATGTTTGGATTAGGTGATATAAACTCATTTAATCACTTGTTTTCGTATTAACTTTACGTTTAATGTTTTTACGTTTTGTGATCATCAAAACAAAGAGATATTGAGAAATATAAATAGCGTTTTTATATCAACACAAGCCTATGGTAATCTATTTGCTATGACAGGTAGTGAGATATATTTTCCATTTCCCATTTATGAGATTTATATTTATGACACTTGAGAGATGTGAGTATCCAAACACCACTTGTGAGGTGCTAGTATGTAATCTCCGTGCTTGTCTTAGCTAGGGTGGAACGATTAATTGTTGTAATTACTTTTATATTCGTGCTAAATGACCCCTAACATGTATTTTTGCAAGGAAGAAAAGCGCATTTGCTTGAGGATAAGCAAATCTCAAGTGTAAGGGTATTTGATGAGACGAAAAGTGTGTCGCTTTTCGGGGGTCATTTAAGCCCGAAATCGTATTTATTTGATCAAATATTTCCCTAAATCGTTCCTTCTGTCATTTTAGGTGCTTTGGAGAGGAAATGAAGAAAAGGAAGCATTTTGGACGTTTTCGGAGCATAAAAGTGAAGAATTCGACAAAGTGTGAAAGATTAGCCAAATCTGTGAGGTGACGCCATCAAGAGTGAGCTGACGCCGTCAGCTCTTGATAAGCCAGAGAAGGATTTTAGCAGTTTACATGGGACGACGTCAAGGTGGCCATCCGAGAACCCTAAGTGGCGGCGGGGTGACGGCGTCAGACTTAATGGTGACGCCGTCAACCCCTATTTTTCTATATATACTCCTTGATTTTTCATTCATGGTGTGCAACTTTGTGGAGAGAAAACCCTAGGCGAATTTTCTGCATTTTTTAGGGTTTCCAAACCCTTGGATCTTACATGTTCAATTAAAGATAAGTAATCGTTTATTCAATCAATATGTCTATGTGTTGGTTGATTATATCTCTTGTTTGTCTTTCAATTAACATGCGCGGCTAATTCTCTTTGTGTTTGCTTAGATCTAATGAAACATAACTATTGATTATTGATTGATTGGTGTGTGTTGGTTGTTGGGATGATTGTTTCATCGATGTCAGGCCTAAGAAAACTAGCTAATCTCTTATATGTAACCTGCTAGACGTCTTAGGAGACATGTAGTTGATGCGTACTAGGCTATTAAGGTAGTATTATCATCGTGAGCCACTGTTTACAATCCCTATGATTATGTGTTGGTTCATGTAAAAGTAGGAGGAGATAAGAGCTCACCAAATTGGGGAGTTATGTACGCCACCCCATGATTTGAGAAATACACCCTTCATCCACGCAATTAACAAACACACCAATTGATCAGTAAAAGATAGTTAGGGAGTAATGAAATCTAAGTAAACACGCTTTCTCCCCATATCGTTCACAACCTTAGATTAATTAGCTTTTATTTTCTCTTGCATTAGTAGATATCTGGGTTAGTTGGCTAGCAACTAATTCCGCCCTTCCTCCAATACCCGAGATTTTAAATTGCTTTCATAAAAACATAAAATTACAAAAAGAATCTTCCCTCACCCTTAGACCTAATTAGAGTAGTTGTCACGACCTAACGAACACTATTCCCTGTGGAGAACGATCAACCCCCCCGTACTTACCACTTCACTATACTACACCGGTCAGGTACACTGCCTGGTGGGGTTGCAAGCTTCTCGAGATCCCTCGAGAGGTAAAACCTGCTGTAAGGTTGCAAAACCACGCATCAGTATATTTACCCCAGGCCAAACAAACATCTAAACAAACCTGATCACATTATCGTCATCCATGTATTCGGAAGGGAGTCCTCGGAATACCAAATGTAGTAAGAGGGGTCTCCTTAGTGGGTGGAGTAGCTAGCTCCCAAAATGTGAAGGGACTGCATGTACGCATGCCCAATCACCATACACATATAGTATATCCAAACCATGCCGTCATAATGGCCGTAGCCTACACACATATCACACAAAACTGGGATGCATCCATACGCCCCCGCAAACAAATCATAGTGGCCATAACAAATCATAAAGCACGCATATTGATGCGGTGTCGCGTGTCGTTGCGGTATAGGGTATAGGTTGATTTATAGCTTATTCAAGTTTTACATTTATATTTAGCCGACTTATCAATGACACACACACTTAACGAGCAGTGTACCCGGTACGTATGTATATAGTGGTAAGTAGAGTGTCGATCACTAAGAGTGGAATGTATTATCTAGTTATTATGCTCAGTGTTTTAATATCAAAGTTAGTTTACAATCTAGGTTAGCTATACAATCCTAATCTAACGCCAAGGAGGGTTTTCAGCCTGAGAGACTGGCACGGCTTTGGTTATAATTAAACTAACTAAACTACTCCTAACTATGGACAAATTACTATTGTACAAAGAAGTAAACGTGCACACAAATAGATACATCGAGACAATAAGAAGTCATGTCCTTATGATTTAGATAGCTTGTCACTTGTTTTATTGCTAGTTTTATATGAAGTGTATATAATTAAACCTTTCTCGTTGGCTCTAATCTTATCGGCGAGTAAACTCTTAATGATTACTTATGACTATCCTACTATTCTAAAGACATTAGAATATATAGGCGAGGAAAGAGGCATGGCGACCCGATCAATGCTCTGCTAGACACAGAGGTTATCAATGCACTAATAAAAGTTACCAAAGACATCAAACATATAAACTTTAATCGATGGGAAAGCAATTTTAAGGAGGGCAAACGATCGTTATCGCGTAATACTGACCATCAATCCTGATGGATTAAAGCGTACTAATACAATAAAACAAAACTATCTAATGAATTAAATATACATGCAGGACCTTCTTACAGCTCTAGTATCTTCTTTTGGATGTGTCTTGGGCACTCCCTTCTTCTGAATTCGACTTTAGGATTTTGGTAAAGGTCTCTTAAATTCGTATGGTCTTGGGGTATTTATAGTCTTCTGTCTGAGGGATCGATGCGGCGCATGTAATAGTAGATGCAGCCCATTGACTTAACTTCGCGTGGGGTCCAAGATTAATATATTCTGGAATATTTGTACACCGCCTTCAGATGCGGCGTATCTTGATCTTCGTATGCGGCACATATATATTAGAGTCTTGGATCTTTATCTGGTGAAGTCTTGATAGAGATGCGCCGTGTATCATAAGTATATGCGGCGTATCTGGAGTAGAACAAGCTCGATCTTCTTCGTTGACCAAAGTTTCATATGCGACGCATGTCAGAATGACATGCGGCGTATTCTTCAAAGTCAGGCAATGGTCTTCGAATTCATCTAAGTATGATGTTGCGTCATATCTGTTGTGTGAGATACGGCGTATCTTCTGGATTTCAGTAGACTTTTGACATCTTGCTTATTTTGCTTCATATTTAGTCCAAAATCGCTAACTTTCACCAAATACCTGTTTTTACCTGAGAATTACAAAAGTAAACATAAATGCACCAATTCTCATACATAATTTAATAAAACAGGTTAATTAGATTGGATAAATGATGGTATAAATATGTACTTATTTGAGTTCATCAAATATCCCCCCACTTGAACTTTACTTGTCCCCAAGTAAACCTTAGAATTTAATCTTATGAAAATAGGTCCCAAAGGATTTTTATCATTAAGCACGTATTCGTCTATTGTCATTATCACACAACTAAACACTTAACGAAGTAGAAACCAAAATAATATTTCAATGTTAAAGCAATTCTAAATCGTTTAGTTGCTCAGTCGTGACGAATATTCTATCATAAGCTTGGCAAGGATACACATCTCCACCACTAAAGCTAAGGAGTAACAAGTCTAAAGCGGTAAAAAGGGTTTTGAGGCTTAAGGGTTAAACCTAGCTTTGTTCAAACATCTCCTGCACAAACTTAGTAGATCGCTAGCGCGAGTCCTCGACGCTTCTCCTAGTGGATGGTCACTAATGTGCTCCTTGGATCGCTAGCACGTTACTTGCGTAACGGATGGTCACCAATTCCTACACTAGATCGCTAGCGCGCTATTTGATTAATCTAATACTCGGATGGTCACTACCTTATTCACACAATTGATATTCTCACTTGGCCATCATTATATCCGGATGCTCGAGAGCTAACAACGAATATAACAATACGGTTGGGTATGGATAACATTTAGGATATAAATTGGTGTAAAAAGAAAAATAAACAAAACGAATAGATTAAAATCCTAAGTGTGGTTAATTACCTTCCCAACCATCCCATGAATAAGACTCAATATATTAGATAACTCACGCTTTGACACTTGAAACGCACACACTTTAGGTAGACACGAATTATGCTCAATAAGATCTTAATCAAAGAACAATCCTTAGTTGGCGTTCCCATAACGTCCAACTCCCGTTCGATCCATAGATATAGTATAATGACAATACAAATAAATAACAACTTTACATAACTTTACAATGTTGGATTTAACAAACTTCCAACTTTCCTCTCTCTCTCTCTCTTTTTTTTTTAACTAATATAAACATAAACATAGATGTGTAAAATTTCACCACATCACTATAACGATAACTCTGGATAATTTTTTCTATACTTTTCATGACTTCAGAAATAATAGTAATAGTGAAAGTAGTAAACACACGAAAAACAAGACTCAAAATATACCATATCTATTTTCACTCCAATTGCATTGTGCAATTTCCCGACCTAACCAAAGATAATGAATTACGTACGCGAACACAGGTAATGTAAGGAAACACACTTTGCCTAAAGCAATTAACCACGGATTTTTAATCTACAGGGTAGGCTAAGGTGTAAGGGTGTAACGAAACATTTTAACAAAGGGTGTAAGTCCTAAAGGAATGGCTCTACGGGTTTTTCTAGGGGTATCTTACTCTAAAAATGAGAGTAACAAAAGGGTTTATACGGGGGTTAACTAACCAGTGTAGTTAGTTAATAAACATAACATATAAAGGCTTTTTGGATGTAATCCTAGAAATTTACCAAGTTAGACAAGTCACTCCAATTATATCAATAATACTTATTATTGTGGTCTCGAATAGTATACAAGCCAAGTTCTAAAGTTTACAAGTCACCGGCACATTAAAGTTTTTGATATTTTTTGAAAAAATAAAGTTATGTGTGTGGTTATGTAATGTAGACTTTAAACAAAAACATGCTAAAAATTTTTGAGAATTTTGATATATTAAGCGCATTTTAAACATATTTTGAAAAGTTTAGAACAAGTAAATGTTCTAATTCTCCATTCCCCAACTTAAGTTGAACAACGTCCTCGTTGTTCTTGTCAAAGGTTGAAAACCAGGAAAATAAAAAGAATTAGAACAGAAAGACTCCCCTGAGATTTGCTCGGTATGATCTTCCATTATGCGTTTAGAGAGCAAAAATCAACTTATGTAGGCTTTTAAGCTTCGAAAATTGTTGTATCCACAAAAAGTGCAGAGAACTATAAGACCATAATAACCTTTTACACACCTGAGTTAAGAAGGTTCAACTTGCATAATACATTAGTAGATAGTGAAAAATAAAAATAAAAATAAAAATAAAAACTGTTAATCATCAGGTCAGTCGATACGCCGTATCTTATGGGAGAAGATACGCCGTATCGAGCCTGGAATTAATACGAATCAGAATAAAAGATGCGTCGCATCCTTAACTAGGGATGCGGCGCATTAAATAAACTGACAGAAAGTTTTAAAGTAAAAATAAAAATAATGCAGAAAAATAAGATATGACCAGTGCAGGTGATACGCCGCATACTAAGAAGTAGATGCGCCGTATCTACTGCAGGTCTGACTGACTCGACACAGAACAGTAAATAGTAAAATTTTCCGGGTTGTCTCCCGGTCAGCACTTGTCTTTATTCCAGAGTCTTTAAGTTAGACTCACGTTCAGCTCCTCACTTAGTTCTTGTCACGTGCCATCCTTCGTCCTTCATTCGAAAGATGTTGCCATAGAGCATTGCAACATTTTCTTCCGTTTGATCTAGTTCCTTATGATCGATGGCTTTAATAGCAGCATATTCTTCTTTTGGTTTTAATGAGTATTTAATCACTTTGTATTCTTCGGTAGTAATCATTGGAGGTTTTTTGTATGGTATCCCTAAAAGTAAACATTTTCTTTCCATGAAAGTTTCTTCGTCTTTATCGGCATACTTAAAATAGTGATCCATATTCAAGTATTCGTCAAATTCTTCAATGAGTTCTTTATCATTTGGATCCGGACCATTTTCAATAGGCTGATAAGTGTCTTCATCACTTGATTCAGAACCGCCTTGGAGTTCATACCATTCATCCTGAAGCTTCCATTGCAGTTTTCGATCGAGTTCTGAATAGTTGTCGAATCTTTCATGTACCCATTCTAAAAATGTTTTACCTAATGGTTTTCGGGGTCTATAATTACCAATGGAACCACACCAGTTATATTCACTAAGGCATTCATCATTCAAATTCCCACCATTTCAAACTCCTTCAGTCTTCCAATAACAGCTAGGCCATTCACAAGTTCCATCCATGAAGCGAATAGGTTCACAAGTATGCTCTAATTCGTCATAATACGTTGGTTTATTTGAAACCCACGGAACTTGATCGTTCCATTCATATAACCAAGTATTTTTGAAAACTTCGAAGGTTTTGAATTCCAGTAAGTCCTTAGTAAATAAATCATTGTCGACTCTCAACAAGTAGTTAAACTCATTAAACTTTTTGCAGGCCGGAGTCTCATAGTCAAACAGATCCGTCTCAATTCTGAACAACTCACTCTCCTCATCTTTCACATCTTCATTTTTAGTTCTCCAATGATTCCAAAGTTCGTTCTTAAGGGATAGATTTATTTTATCAGGATAACTGAATTTAGAATTCATCCAGCAAGAAAACTTTTGGCTAAATTTTTCAAGAAATTTGACTTTAAGCTCGACCCAATCATTAATGCGATCATTCAATTCAAACTTTAGCCAGTCCAATGCATCTCCTGCTAGTGAATTTGGGAAGATACGGAGCATAAACTGATTATAGCTCATGTTCTTGGTTCTGTGGGGTTCAGCAATTTCAAGGATTCTTTCCATGTGTTTGTCAGCGTCGTCACTTGCAAATCCATGAAAAGGTTTGGCGCGCAATAGTGTGATAGGTTTACGTTTTGCGGCAAATCTGTTGTATCCGTTAATCCACCTCTTGGCCACCAACGCGTTAATGCTACCTTGTTCCATATTCCCGTGCTCTTCTTTAGTTGCAAGCATTTTCGTAAGTAGGTTCCTGAAACCAGCATAATTCATTCAGTAGGATTTGCTCGAGAAGGTATTAAATCAGAAAATTAACAACTAAAACGGAGTACGGAAAATAAAAGTTGTTGATATCTGCAGATGATGCGTCGTATCCAGAAAATTGGATACGCCGTATCTTATTACGTTAAAATTAAATCAGACTTTTATTCAGAAAATAGATACGCCACTTGTGAATTAGAATGCGCCGTATCAAATTTTTAATATCAAAAATTAATTAAATTTATTAAATTTAAATGCGTCGTATTAACATAAGTTAATGCGCCGTATTGACAGCAGTTAATGCGCCATATTTTCGTTACGTTTCGAAATTTAATAATTTTGAATTCAGTAGATGCGCCGTATCGATAAAAATCGATGCGTCGCTTAAGTTTAATAATTCGAGAAAACTGTTTTTAATTTTAAAAGTAAATACGCCATATCTGTGAAAACAGATGCGTCGTATGGCGTTAGGGTTTAGAAAAAATTTTCTTATTAAAAACAGAATACGCCGTATCTTGGGAAAAAAGATGCGTCGTACTCGAATTTATTAAATCACATTGTATTCTTAAAGAAAAACGCAATACGCCGTATCTGATAAATCAGATGCGCCGTATCGTTTGTATCAGCACTGAACAACGACAGTAGTTATGCAGAAAAATTACAAAAACGAAAACAAACAAAAATTACAGAAAAATACTGAAAAATAAAACACATAAAAACAGAAAAATAAATATGCAAATTATACAATGAATGCAATCTATCTAATATACAACAAAGTTACAATCTAAAACCTAATATACAATTACGAGTCTAATTAAAACACTCTACAAATTAATAGATAATAACTATTCACTCCCCGGCAACGGCGCCAAAAACTTGATGCGGTGTCGCGTGTCGTTGCGGTATAGGGTATAGGTTGATTTATAGCCTATTCAAGTTTTACATTTATATTTAGCCGACTTATCAATGGCACGCACACTTAACGAGCAGTGTACCCGGTACGTATGTATATAGTGGTAAGTAGAGTGTCGATCACTAAGAGTGGAATGTATTATCTAGTTATTATGCTCATTGTTTTAATATCTAAGTTAATTTTACAATCTAGGTTTGCTGTACAATCCTAATCTAACGCAAAGGGGGGTTTTCAGCCTGAGAGACTGGCACGGCTTTGGTTATAATTAAACTAACTAAACTACTCCTAACTATGGACCAATTACTATTGTAAAAAGAAGTAAACGTGCACACAAATAGATACATCGAGACAATAAGAAGTCATGTCCTTATGATTTAGATAGCTTGTCACTTGTTTTATTGCTAGTTTTATATGAAGTGTATATAATTAAACCTTTCTCGTTGGCTCTAATCTTATCGGCGAGTAAACTCTTAATGATTACTTATGACTATCCTACTATTCTAAAGACATTAGAATATATAGGCGAGGAAAGAGGCATGGCGACCCGATCAATGCTCTGCTAGACACAGAGGTTATCAATGCACTAATAAAAGTTACCAAAGACATCAAACATATAAACTTTAATCGATGGGAAAGCAATTTTAAGGAGGGCAAACGGTCGTTATCGCGTAATACTGACCATCAATCCTGATGGATTAAAGCGTACTAATACAATAAAACAAAACTATCTAATGAATTAAATATACATGCAGGACCTTCTTACAACTCTAGTATCTTCTTTTGGATGTGTCTTGGGCACTCCTTTCTTCTGAATTCGACTTTAGGATTTTGGTAAAGGTCTCTTAAATTCGTATGGTCTTGGGGTATTTATAGTCTTCTGTCTGAGGGATCGATGCGGCGCATGTAATAGTAGATGCAGCCCATTGACTTAACTTCGCGTGGGGTCCAAGATTAATATATTCTGGAATATTCGTACACCGCCTTCAGATGCGGCGTATCTTGATCTTCGTATGCGGCACATATATATTAGAGTCTTGGATCTTTATCTGGTGAAGTCTTGATAGAGATGCGCCGTGTATCATAAGTATATGCGGCGTATCTGGAGTAGAACAAGCTCGATCTTCTTCGTTGACCAAAGTTTCATATGCGACGCATGTCAGAATGACATGCGGCGTATTCTTCAAAGTCAGGCAATGGTCTTCGAATTCATCTAAGTATGATGTTGCATCGTATCTGTTGTGTGAGATACGGCGTATCTTCTGGATTTCAGTAGACTTTTGACATCTTGCTTATTTTGCTTCATATTTAGTCCAAAATCGCTAACTTTCAGCAAATACCTGTTTTTACCTGAGAATTACAAAAGTAAACATAAATGCACCAATTCTCATACATAATTTAATAAAACAGGTTAATTAGATTGGATAAATGATGGTATAAATATTTACTTAATTGAGTTCATCACATATCATATCACATCAAAAGGGGATGGCGTGGTACATCTCTCCAACCACACTAGAGTAAATAACATTGGTGCATCAATGCTATGGTTGTGGCTACTCCACAACAAGTAACACATAATACCTGGGTAAATAATGAAGGGTAATGTAGCCAAGGTTCAATATCAAAGGGTCACATATCAAAGGTTCAATATCAAATGGATCACATATCAAATGTCACATACCAAAGATTCAAAATCAAAGGTTTAGTATCAATTGCTTCAATATCGAGGATCAATGTCAAAGGATCAAAGGATCAACTCAAAGATGTAACATCAACGGGTTCAAAAAGGAAAGGTCAAGAGCCCAACTTCCAGAGTCCCATAGTTCATGATCAAAAGGGTCATAATGAGAGTTTAAAAAAATAAAAGATCAGTTTAGCAGGTTCCCATCATTTGTTTAAAAGGTTCGTAGTACAATCCCATTTAAAAGGTTTATAACAATGTTGATTTAGAAAAGATCTTCCAAAAGATATCATTTATAAAAGTGGTTCTTAAATGAAATTTCTCATAAAACATTCTTTAAAAGTGATCTCTATGAATTTATAAAATCCCATATAAAAGAGGTCTTAAAATCATATTAAAAGTGTCGTTATAAAACAGTTTCTCCCTTAAATATTTCCATATCATAATTAAGAAAAGATATTTCACCTCCCATTACAATATTCCAAAAGAATATCCAAAGTCTCACAAAGGTTCAAAGGTTAGGGTCACAAAAGGTTATCAACCAGATCATCAGAGTCCAACCGAATAATAATATGATCACAAATACCGGTGAAACACATCAATCATAGAGCCCAGTACGAAGGATCGTAACCAAGACCAAACAGAAGTCATAACACAATAATCAAGTCAAAGACAAGTTAAGAGAGAGGAAGTGTACACTCTTACTGAAAGAGTATGAAATATCTGTACCTTAGCCGAGTCAAACCAACCGAGATCAAACGAAAAGAGAAAGCTCATTCCCACTTCACCGAACCTAGAAGAGAATGGATACGAATCAAGAAGAGTTCACATCACTTAAGTTACCCCTTTTAGTTATCTTTCCATTTTTAGAAACTTTTCATATTCAGTAGCTTTTTGTTTTAGGTAAATTTCCATATTTAGGAACTTTCTACTTTAAGTAGTTTAAGCATTTTAGAAGACTTTCTATTTTTAGAAAGTTTCCATAAATTGTACCTTGATACTTTAGGGTTACAAATGATAATTACATAAACTTAAAGGTTTATAATGATATTTTCATAGCTTAGGATTAAATATGCCAATTTAGTAAAGTTTAGGGTTATAAATGTAAATTATCAAAATTAAATAACAAAATTATCAAATGTCTAACTTTAAAGTTTACAATTGATAATTAAACAAGTTAAAGTCTTAATATGATGATTACCATAGTCTAGGGTCTTAATAATTTTAGCAAAGTATAGGGTTAAAATGTGAAAACCATCAAAGTTTAGGGTAAAAGTGACACTTATCATTGAATCATAATTCAATCCTAACTAATATTCCAATGCATGCATGAATGTCTTCTTCTTCGTATAACCATGCTATATGTAATATTATCGAAACCGTTCCGTACTATAAATTTTATATTATGAGTAGACCGATTAATCCATATTTTATACCATTCTAACATTAATCTCACCACATTAAGTATTTAATCATTTAAAGACTAAGCTTCTAAACGATTACGTAATTCGACTCTAACCAACACTACATAGTCAAAATACCATTTATCATTACGAGCCACCCATTTTTCTTACTCTAACCCTTTTGTTTTGACACACTCTTTACCCTTTTACAACCTATACGACACACTATATTACACATGAAATATCAATTCGAAAACAACCTAGTTTGCACCCTTTCGACCAGATAAAATACGTCACAATATGTATGCATTTCTTCCATTTTCTTTTAGGTTAATCCAGCTTTTAAGTCTTATAGAATAGATAAAAAAACCAACGTGCATGACACAGATTCAAAACAACCAAAAGGACTCCACATCGATACATACATGTTCCCATTTCAAGCGATAGTTATCATTTTATGTGACGCATATCATTTCATTCATTCTTATTCTTTATAAACTGATCTTAGCTTTGTTTAGGTTACAAGTTATAGGCGTGTATTTGTGTGCATGTCGAGAGAAAATAACAAGGACAAAGGTGAGTATACCTTATGACGAGACGAAAGGCCAAAGAAACCAAAGAAAACAGAACCTATATTTGAACCACCCAAGCCCCTTCGAACCCATAATCACCACGATTTACACCCTTTGAACCTGAAATCAACCCACGTCTATGTTGGAATTCATATAACATGTCATACATATACATATAAACAATTAACATCAAGTACACATGCGGAAGCGTTATAACAAGATCATATAATGCGTAATTAATTAACCAAAGATTAAAAGTAAACATACCTTTTGATTCAAACTCGGGTAAGAATCACAATTGATCAAATCTTCAATTCAAGAACCCTAATTAGGGTTTATGTGGATTATTGGAACTACCCCTTACCTTTTTGTAATTCAATCCAAGAAATCAAACAATAGTGTGTTTGACTCACGTTCTTGTACACACGTACTACTTCGAGTAAAAGTTTATGCAAGTAAATTAAACACAAAACTTGTTTTGCTTTAGAAAAATCGAATCCCTTATAAGAGTTTATATTGGATCGATTTAGGGACAAGAGAAGGAAGAAAAACACCAAGTATTGTGTGTACAAGAGATGTTGAATAATGAATACTTGGGTTTGTTTATATAGTTGTTGAAACTTGGAGCTCAAGGCACTAAGGAGGTGGAAAACCCCCTTAGGCCGGTCGACATATGGATCCCTAAGGGTTCCAGAACCTTCTTTTAAAAATAAACTTTCCTTATCTTCGTCTAAAGGTCGTTAGCCTTTTTCGTTAAATGTCTAACGATCGTTAAGTATTTGTGTTTATTAATAATTATATATAACATTTATAAATAATTATTCATTTACTCTTCATACTTAAAGTGTGCAATCCCGTGATCTTGAGTTCGATCGTAACACACACTATTAATTTATGTTCATAAAACTAACAGCTCCCACTTGGACATATCTTGATCGTGTGATCACATTCGGTTAGCGTCTTGCAACACCCCGATGCCTCTTAGTACGAATCGAGTAAGGCTCCTGGAAAACCTTTTAGTGATTTCTCATTATTATTATCCTTTTGTTTCTAATACCACGTTAATAAGGATACAGATCAAAGTCATTCCTTAATTAACCATTCTGTTTCTCGTTGTTTGTGAATGATCAAGATTACCAAATCATCTGAACATATTCAGGGAAGATCTTGGGCGTGCGCATGCAAACATCTTGACAACCCTACGAGGGGCCCAGCAGTATTAAACTTCAAAAATTAATTTGAAGGAACAAATTATGTATTGACTACAAGCAAAACCCACAAACATTGTAACACTTCCGAAAACAACCCTTATGACTACCAGTTACGTATAGCGTTAAGTTGTTCCACAAAAATGCACTACATTCATGACATTTATCTTGTATCTCAAGTCTGAGGATAACTTCGTAGGATTTACTTAATGACAAGATCCATAAAGTAACATCATGTAGTTGGGATAAGTCCTATATTCGGTATCATTGAATATCATCTGAAATGGCATGTCATAGCATCAATATACTTTTAAGTATATTATACCAAACTCAAATTTTTCTTAATTTAATAATATTCCCATATTATTAATTGACAACGAACAATTTAGAATAACATTTATTCACGGATTTAAACATGTAAATATAGGATACAATTTATTATTAAATGAAAACAAACGTACCAAGTACTTCAATTCATTAAATAATAATTGCTTAACATCCCTTATCCAAATACTAAATAGATCAATGCATGATAACTCTAGTTGATGAATTATATTTCAAGTAATGACATTCATACTTGTTGACAAAACATAAATCATCCAACTTTGATCTATCGAAATTTTGAGAATACTTATTCAAGAATTCAACTAGTGAAGTTCTTGTATGTGCATACTCAACTATTTTGATAATGTCACATAATATTTCATAAATTGTGTGTCATCCTAAACCACCAATTTATGACAATCAAACTTCTAAAACATTTTAAAGTTTAAAGTATTCTTATTCTTTAATGTATAATGCAACTATACTTTTAGAAAGCAGAACTAGTACATATGGCTAAGGATGAAATCCTTACCAGAACTAGTATTGAGTGTCATCTCAATTTCATTAGCATCATTGTATACAAACAACAATATGCTATTTAAAATTCCCGTAAACATTAATATCAATTGTGTAATGTTTGATGCCTTCGAAACATTCAAGTTTGTCAGCAATGACAATTTTCACAACTATTTGAAAAATTGTTCATCTATAGAATCTCGAAGCTACTCCAGGCTGAGGATGTGATTCTATATTCAAATATATTCTTTTAGAATATTCATTACACTAGTTATCTAATAACTTTCAATTAGATATCAATGTTGTTAAATCATCTTGTAATTAAGCATGATACAACAGTAACATGGTGTACATGAAAAATCCTCGAGTCATACTTAGATTCTATTAATGTACTATATATGTATTTAGATATTCTAAATGATATATCATCTTCTATTAGATTCTTTTACCGCATATGTTTATGTTAATAAACATTCATTCCAAGGTTGTATGTCATATTTTCTAAATCTTCAAGTGAAGTTTCGTTCCAAACTAAGACTTAACATTTTACTTATATGGATTGTTACTTCTTATATGTTTTACAACATATATGATTTTGGGAATTAAACATAATACTCCCATTAGCTTTTAGGAATACTTAGAAATTATCTTATTTCAATTATAAATCAAAACATAGATTCAATAATTAAACATAAGAATAATCTCCTAGATGCATGCATTTATCCATTTATGAATTATTGCACTTTGTACACTTCCAAAGATTTATTTTGAATTCATAACTCCTTTTGATTACTTATCGTCCTTGCTCAAGTAATCTCTCAAGAAAGAGTTTTGATATTCGATTGTCATTTTCATATTAATGAAAATATGACAATCATAATCTTTATATATTTAATGTGTTTAAGATAGAATATTCAATCACAGTTAATTACTTAAATGTGATTAATAATTTTGTCATAAGACATGCATTAAATACGTGTACAATATTGTCCATATGATTTCTATTCAAAGATTTAAACCACAAGTGTTACCATATCTTTGAAGAAACTCATCTTCATTTTCTAGTCTAACTATTAAGATAAACCAATTGTCAAAATTGATTATCTTTATGGACAACATCTTAATCATTCATAGCATGTGTACTTTACCAAATTCCATAGTTGGTAATGTATCATCAAATAATTCTCAACATATTAATCAAATATCTGAGATATCCTTACGGATCTATGAATGAGAATTTCATCATATTGAAGTTTAACATTTTCAGGTCTAGACTCATAATGATATTCACTAGTTTATTTTAGAAGATTATGTATCTTGTAATTTTATCTTTTAAAGATCAAAACTCCCACTTGCTTTTAGTAATTTAAAGACTATCTATAAATACTTAGCAAATAGTGCAACAATTCAATGTTCTCTTTTAGGATATTACAAATACATATTGATAGTTTCTGACTTTACTTTGTTAACAACCTCTTCATAAGCAGTTGAAAAAATTCAGAACTTCAATTTAAGGCTTAATGTGACTCATCACATTATGATGGTGTCTTATTAATCTTCTAGGTTGGAGTTTTATTGAGTATATTTAATCCATACTCAATTTTCTAACCTTGATAACTTTGGAAAGGAAAGAAGACATAGTTATCTTTAATCAAACAATATAACAAGAGTTTGATTATCCTAACTGAACATACCATAATCATTTTGTATTTCATTAGGATTAATATTGTAAGACAATCTAATAATATTTAAGATAACCATATTCCTTTTGGCTTATCTATTTACCAACTAAGTCCTTTTAATGGTATAATAGTATTTTCAAGCCAATTACATGCTTTATAACACAAGTACTTTTGACAAAGTCACTTCATGTCTATGTCTCTTCAAGAAAACATAAACTATTATAATCCCACTATACGTTATTAGTCACATAACAGTTTAATGACTTCATGTATATGTGTTATTTAAAAAAAAACATAACAACATAACGTCTTACTTTATTATAAGTCTAATTGAAAGACTTTATGTTTATATCTTTGCAATGAAACATAAACATGTTAAATAAAGTAATTATGAACACCATCTCTTGGTTTCAATAGTATTTTCAAGTTAATTTATTACTTCACAATAATGTAAAACAACATTATTTCTTCATTTATTTATGTCATTCCAAGAATACATGAATATTTAGATTGAAATAGCATTAGATTACTATATTAATTTATGTCATTTCAAGAATTCATAAATATACAAATTAAAGTAGTCTTGATATCATATTGACACATGTTTTAATAGGTATCTAATTTAGAAACTACAAATAACATAATTCCATTACATCAGTTTATCTGCTAGTAATGAAAATATGAATTTACCTTTCCATTGTAATGTAGCCAAGCTCCCACATGACGTAAATTACAACCTCAAGTGTTTCTTAAATTAGATGTGTATACACCCTATTATAACGTTAGTCTCTTACCTTTCAGTCAAGAGAATCTTTTAAATCATATCTTTATGAGTTGTTTCTTGCACACAATTAAATATAACAATTCTCCCACTTGTTCATGTAACAACCTCATATAGTTGATAAACAACACTCCATGCGTTTGTTTATGTGATCAATATGATTGTGTCATAGATTTCAGCGTAACAAGTAGATGTAGCACAACAATGTCTAATAAGGAAACGTACAAGAGTAACCTTAAAAGTATGAGTGTTTACTTTTAGAAAGTAATTATCTTTAGCTACCAAGATGTCAAAGCTTGTAACTCCCACTGAATTAAAGATCATTACAATAATTCCTTACTTAGTAATAAGTACACAATACTCCCACTGAATTTGACAACATTATAAGTGTTTTATATCTAGTGAAAGAAAATAGTGTGCTTTTATCTTTCTAACACCTTTTAATGTCCATACGTAACAATTACTTATGCATTAAAGTGTGCATTCTACTATTTTAATGATGGAAAACCATCAATGCTATTAAATTGAAAAAATTGGGCATGCAATTTCTTCCTTAACAGGTCTACCATCCCACAATGTATGTAGAACCTATAAATGGTCAAAACAAAACAACTAGATAAATATACTAGTTTGTCTTTTACCATTTTGCAATAATTAGTCTAGCTTCTAACTTTAATAACTCATAAAGTTCTAGTAAACCAAATATCATATTTGTTACTAAGAATTTAATCACCTAATGAAGGTGATGAAATCTTTATAGAAAATGAGCAATTCTTAACTATTAAAGTTTGCCATGAGTTATATATATTAGAATTTAGACATATCTAATATTCCTATTATCCTTTCTCATTCATGAAAAGGATTAGGATTATGTCTCACCCTTCTTTCATAGAAAAGAGACTTCCTTTGTCTTGTAAGTAAATTTTTCTTAATCAAACATATGTTTGAAAACATAACGAGATCAATTTACCAAAGCCCAAATGTTGTTTACGGTTTTAATCATTGAATTAATACATTAAATTAATTAACAAAATTCAATTTTAGTATTTTTGATAATAAAATCTTTAAGAAAATAAAATACCCATTGGTAAATATTCATATAAACCATAGTATTTTCTTAAAGCTAGGATCTTTAATCGACATAGTACCATTACATTAGTTGATCTGCTAGTAATGATAGTATTCAACAAGGTAATTGTCGAACAATAATTGCCAATATCATATTGCAATTCCTAGATCATTATGGGTTTTACATTCGCAAAAACCTTTTGCAATGTAAGCATGTTTCATCCCCATCTTAATGTCTTGAGTCCAAGCTCTCACTTCCTACTCAATTTAAGTCGTCTAGTTTAAAAACTGCAAACTTTCATAATTCCATTACATTCAGTTGATCTGCTAGTAATGAAATTACAAAGTTCACCTCTCCATTGAGATCTAGCCAAGTTCCCACATGACGTAAATCACAACTTCAAGTGTTCTTTAATTAGATGGCATTTGACTTAATTTTAAGGGCACTAGTTTTGATGTGTGTGATCAAAAATTATGTACAAAGATGTCATGCATTCATCCTTGTAACATGGTTTTCATAAAAACTTTACATAACCATTATTTTAACGTGAACTAAATCAACAAAGTTTTAATTGAGGCGTTGAGCAAATTACAACATTGCCTTAAGATGCTTCGTACTAATAATGGCTTACTTGGTAAGTTTAATTTGACGCACAAGCGGGCGTAGAGACAGAATGAAGTCTCTTTAAGGCCACAATTTAATGCGAAGCCAAACGTAAAACCCACTACATAGTTTGTCAAATTAAGTCCGCCTTTCATAACCATTTTAGTACAGTCGCATCAATCAATTAAAAGTTTATGATTTATAAAGCTCAAAACATGATTTCACCATTATTAAGTCCGGTTAAATTTTATTTTGAAATTACCCTTTTGCTTACAATCATGTCACAAAACATATATAAACAAATAGCAATTAATAAAATTAAACAAATTAATAATGAACATGCAAAAATAAATCAACATAAAAACATACAATTGATTTAATTTTATACAATATTATTAGGTCTTCCCTAATTATATAATTAATTAAATTTTAGTAATTAAACTAGTCTTTACAATTTTATTACTAAAACCCTAATGAATTTGTATAAATCATATAGCAAGCATGAAATCATAATTAACACGTAACAATTACTACATAACTATAATCCATGACAAAACATGCATGTTTTCATCATGGATTCACACATATATCACTTATTATTACATAATAATTGCATATCAACTAATGACATATCACAAATATTCATAATAATCCACATAAAAATTACATGCAACTAGGGGTGAAAACGAGCCGAGCCGAGCCCGAGCCTGCCAGAGCTCGAGCTCGGCTCGTTTACATATACAAAGCTCGAGCTCGGGCTCGAGCTCGTTTCGAGCTTTATATATTGAGCTCGAGCTCGGCTCGTGAAAATTTTCAAAAGCTCGAGCTCGGGCTCGGGCTCGACTAATTTATATAAAGTTTTAAAGAAAACAAAGTTCAAATAGAGCTCGGCTCGTTAATTACATAAGGCTCGAGCTCGTTTACTACTTTTAAGCTCGTTTATACGTATAGACAATATATATACGTATATATTTCTTGGGCTCGTTTAGGCTCGCGAGCCTACTCGAGCTTTTTGTATAGAGCTCGGGCTCGAGCTCGATTATTAAATGAGCTCAAATTTAGGCTCGAGCTCGGGCTCGAGCTCGTTTAGGCTCGGCTCGTTCGAGCTTTTTACCGATCCGATCCCAAGCTTTTCACGAGCGGCTCGGCTCGTTTCCACCCCTACATGCAACCTAGGGTTTCTACAAGTTTTACAAAACATGCAAGTTTTACAAAACATAAAAATTGTGTGTACAAGAGATGCTGAATAATGAATACTTGGGTTTGTTTATATAGTTGTTGAAACTTGGAGCTCAAGGCACTAAGGAGGTGGAAAACCCCCTTAGGCCGGTCGACATATGGATCCCTAAGGGTTCCGGGACCTTCTTTTGACTTCCAAATATTCACACAATAAACTTTCCTTATCTTCGTCTAACGATCGTTAGCCTTTTCCGTTAAATATCTAACGATCGTTAAGTATTTGTGTTTATTAGTAATTATATATAACATTTTTAAGAATCATTGTGTTTTTGAAAGTCTGAACATCTTGACCAAAGAGTGTTGCAAATGCACGTTCTAATCCCATCTTGAATCCAGTTCCCTCTAAAAGTATCGAGAGGTGTGAATGAAGTTGTTGAAAACATTCTATGCAGCAATCCTTTGCATTATCGAGCAATTTAAGTGGCTGAGGAGACTCATTCTCCATATTAACAATGTCTAACACACCAACGTTTGTCAGTTGTACTTTGTTGGGAATCTTATGTTCATCGACCATGTCGTACAATTTAAGTATCTCAGATATGGTTGAATTCGAAGGATTTGACATGGTGTGAGTGTTCACGGGATTTTACAAGTCTATGATTTAAACCGAGAAATAGATTCTTTTGCGGGATTTTAGAAAATCAAGAAGAAACCGTGAGACACTGAAGAATAGATTTGGTTAGGTTGGAGTGAGTTTGAATGGTGAAGTAGACAAGTCACAGTGAATTTCAGACAACGTTTGTGTGTTGAAATCAGAAGAAAACTTCGTAGATATATCCAATAAGCCCGAAAATATCACGACCCAAGCTAATAATCACTCTCGAATATCGAAGATCAATTAAAATTTGTGACCAAATTTAGTAACCAATCTCAGATCTATATAGTCTTATCAAAACCGTGACCAAAAAACGGTATCCCAAAAAGAATCGTGCCACCAAAAAATTCACCCTTATAATTTTAAGACCAACCAAAAGACAATACGTTCCTTAAGATAATAAAACAACACTTGAAACACACTTAATAAATTGATCCGAACAGCCCAACTTATGTTTAAACAGAAGAAGCAGCCCAAATTAGTCCAATCCACGACAATTATGACACACTTAGAGGCCCATGTTCACATAAGCAAACCCTAAATACACGGTATAAAACACTAACATACACACACTCTTACACTAATCATGTGATAACCCTAATATCTTCAACCCAGTAGCCATGCAAAAAGAATAAATCTCCTTGTTCATCTGCTTATAATCCGAACACCAAACACTTAACCTTTTAACCCCCTTAGATCGAACAAAAACAAATAAAACTCCTATCTCTGTTAATTCCGAGCCACATGAACACACGAAGTCCCTTTGTTACTTGATGAATCCGAACAATTAATCACACACGATTGTGATTTCTTTCTTGTGTATCCAATAGGAGATTCGAACGAGGTTTCTCAAAACGAATGAAAGATAGGATGACAACACGAGTTGTTTTTGTTCTTTTCTTGAGATATTCGGATATTATCAAAAGTAAGATCAACGATGATTTCTTTTCGTGTTGTTTGAATCTGAAACGATCATAAAATAATCATATGATACACGAATGAGAACTGAGATCTTGGTTGTTTCCTTGTTTTTGTTATCTTTTATACCGAATGAAAATTGGATGGGATTTGTTGTTTGTGCTTCTTGTATCTCTTGATTGTTGCTAAGATCTAGTTAATAAACCGAACCAAGAGATGGGATGACAGACAAGTTGTGTTGTCCTGTCTTAAGTACAGTTCGAATATTAAGGTAGAAGTTATGCTTCGAGGAGGGTCTATGATGTTTTAATCTTGTTGTTTTGTGTTAGACACGAATTGATAATAACTCATGAGATTGATTGATATCTCGAATGTAACTTATGATTTGTGTTAATTGTTTTGTTTAACACCGAATAAGAAGGAAGATGAAGAAACCTTGTTTTGTTCTTTGTTTAAGATTCAGAAAATGAAAGAGAAGCTTTGTCTTCAAATGGGTCAATGATGAGTTTCTGTTTGTGTTTGGATTGACCTCTGGTCTTGATGAAATTTAGATAACCACACGAACATAAAAACACTGAGATCTTTTACGTTTTCTTCATTTTACCTTTTTGTTGTTTTTCGATGCACCGAAACAAAGTGAGAATGAAACTTATATGTTATGTTCTTTCTCAATGGCTTTCGGATATTCAAAAGAGGTTTAATCTTCAAAAGGATTGGTGATGAACATTCTGTTAAACATTTGTCCTTTCGAATGAGACAAAGAGATGACCTGAGATCTTGTGTTGATGAAGGGTTGTTATAGTAGTAGCCTGTCTTGACCTGAGATCTTGTGTGTTGATGAAGGGTTGTTATAATTGTTGTTAATGATGTTGATTATAGTTGTAGATCTGCTCTTAAACCTCTTCTTCTTGACTTTCTTTTCCGATAACAAACAAAGGCAGATTGCTGTAAGATCTAACAGCTAACTTAAGATCTAACCGCTAACAATTAGGTAACCGCTAGATTAAAGGTAACCGCTGAAACTGAAGTAACCGCTAAAATTGAAGTAACCACTAAAATTGAAGTAACCGCTAAAATTGAGCTAACCGCTAGAATAGAGGAAACCGCTATAGTCAGCTAACCGCTGGACCAGATATAGTAAACCGCTGGACCAGAAGAGTGCAAAGTAGTCGCTATCGTCCTTTTTCGTTTGTTTCCCTTTATTGGACAAACTGCCAAATAAGGAGCTAACCTTTATCCCAAACAGGAGCTAACCTCTACTAATAAGCTAACAAACCACTATCAAGAACAACCATATTTGGAGCTAACCTCTACCAAGAAGCTAACAAACCACTATCAAGAACAACCATAAAAACCAACGAAATCAGTCAAAACTGGCCTCGAATTTGATGTAATGACAAATCAAAAGACCAAACTAAGCTATTGTATTGATCCTAAACACGAAAGTACAAGTGTCTAACAACCTTAACCACAAACAAAGCTCAAATAAGGATGTATTAAGCCTAAGTATTCGAACCAAATGAAAGAAAAACACAAAGCCAATCTTAAGAACCGAGCAAAAGCTATCCCAAAAATCAAACCAAGGCTTTTGATACCAATTGTAGGATACTAAATAATCTATAACACGTATGGTTTGTGTTTTTCATGGATCGAATAGTATAAAGAAGAGATAAAGAGATGAGAGTTAGAGAGAAGTTAGAGAGAGAAAGAAGTTGGAACCTTGAGAGAAAAAGAAAGAAAAATGAAGATTAATTATGAGAAGGTCCAACCCTCTCCCTTGGGGGAGAGGGTATTTAGAGTTACAAGGAGTGTGTGCCTCTACTAGGTTGTGGAGCGGGCTGACAGAGGGTAAAAGACCCGACCCGACACCACGAATACTAACTAAACTAAGCTACATATAAACTACAATAATAAATACTACGAGTTACACAATGCTTTACAATACTTGGGGTGACCGAATCATTTATAGGAAAAATCGTATTCCTAACAAAGTCAAACACATGTAAACTAATAAGCCGTATATAAGCCCTTTAAGGTAATATCATAACCAAAAAAAGTTAGTTATGATAATTAATATTTTATATAATAAAAGAAGACTAAAGATTAAATGAGAAGAATTCTTAAAATAGTAAAGATAAATAATTATAACTACATATTAGAAATGCATTATGCATTCTTAATTTTTTAGATGCACCATAATATATTTTCTAGATAAAAATTAGATGCATATACATATATTAGATGCATTTTATCAATTTAAAAGAATCATATGTATACTAATTGGGACACATATAAATGAATAAAGATGAATCTAATTGTGACAACTGGTAAATTTGGGTGTCTTTTAAAAACTTCCGCATTACTATTTTTATAAACCCGAGATTTGAGTTACTATGATTTTAAAAGGTTTTGAGAAAATTCGTTTGAAAGGTTGAAATTATATAAAACGTTTATCGTTTCGCGATTAAATAGGCTAATTATATACTTCGCATTAGGCACTATTCGACTTTGGCATTAGAAATCCTATAGAAACGAGTACCGATGAGTTATGTTTTTGAAATATTTAACAAACGAATATTTGACGTTATATTTGGTTTGGTGCGCCGGGAATAGTGGAACGTGGTGAAATGATTTATTTTACTTAACAAAATATTTTAAAGATTCAAGAAAATTATTTTATAAACGAGTGGTGAATGTTAAAAATGATTTCGTGGGGTGACCGAATGCTTTTATAAACATTGGAGACTAAATATTTGGAAGATATCGGAGGAAATAAAAGTTTGAGGTCCCTATTTCTAACTAGTTTATGATACTTAAAACTAAGGGGACCTTTTTTGCCAAAAACCTATTAAGTTTCAAATATAACAAAAGATATGGATCAAAATACTCATTTTCATCTCATCTCATTTTTGTTCTTCTTCCTCCCCTCTCCTTTGCTCGACCGACCACCCCAACCCACCATCCACCATCGTTCAATCTAATTAACCACCACCAAAACACTCCAAATTTAATCCTCTATCACCTAGTGTGCACCAAACGCATCAAAAACCATTTTGAAACCCAAGAAATTGATCAAATCGCCACAAATTCGAGACCCTTTATCATTTTCTTGTTCCTAGTTGAAGTTTTGTAAAGAAGAGGTGAGAAAAGGTAGGTGTTCATCACGTTTGACGTTTTGCGAGTCAAACTTAGGGTTTTGATTGATTTTGGGTAACAAAATTTAATGGGTTTAATGTTTTTACACATCTTGGTCACGTTTGGTATCGTTTGGAACATGTTTGGCGTGTTGTGGTGCTCGACCTAGCTCGACCGTGGGTCAAAACCCACTAGTCGACGGGTTTAGTTGTGATTTTTAGCGATATGTTGATGTTATGATACTTGGTTTAATGTTTGGTTAATGTTTGAACGTGTTTGGGTGTCGACCGAGTGCTAAGGGGTGTTTGGTTCACCTCTTGTGGCTCGGCCTAGACAAGGAACCCAAGCAGAGACCCCTTTTGGTCACGGCATAATATTTGTAGCTTGTTTGGTTATGCTTGTTTAATCGGTAGTTGAGGTTATTTGGTTATGGGAGCGTTTGTTAAGTGGCATGGACTAATATTTAACGTTGCCGAAATATATTGTTGACATGATAATGTGGCTTTTATTTATTTGGTGAAATGGTAATATAAATAGGGAAAATCCAAAAAGTACCCCAAAGGTACAATTGTACCATACCCTATTAACCCAAAAAAAAAAATTTCTTCATATGCCCCAGAGGCGGAGGTAGCCCAAAATGTTTGGGCGTAATTGCTAATATTTTGACACATGTCCCTATTGTTGGCCCCACCATGTACCATCATGGTACATGGTACTATACACATTTTTTGGGCGAATAGGCCCACATTTTTAGGGCGACTTAACTTTTTTGTCTTTTTGTAAAAAAAAATTAATAATAAAGTTAAGTACATTTTTAGTCCTTGTTGTTTGGTACATGTCACACTTTTTCTTTTCACTTTTATAAATAAAAACAATCACAAACAAAAACATGTACACAAACATTCACTTATTTTGGTTTGCAAATTCGCATACCATTTGGTGATCTAAACTGCTCAAACTAAACATGCACATTTTTTGGGTAAAAGTGGGCTCTACCTCTAGAAAAAGTGCACATCCCTTGTCCCACTATTAGAAACATAGATCTGGAAGTTATAAACCATGAAATTCATGTCTTTCTCAACTTCTTTTTCAACATAGATCTGGTAGATATGGGTGAGGTCGATGGTGGTGTTTGGGTGAGGTCGATGGTGGTGTGGCGGAGGCTCGATGGTGGTGTTTGGATTGAGGTCGATGGTGGTGTTTGGATGGTGGATGTGGTGAGGTCGATGGCTCAAATTCATGCCTTTCTCAAGCATAGATCTGGTAGATATGGGTGAGGTCGATGGTGGTGTGGCGGAGGCTCCGGATTTTCGGGTGGCCGGAGGCTCGGATTTTGGTAGGTCATAGATCTGGTATGTTGGATGGTGGTGTGGCGGAGGCTCAGATCTGGATTTTTGTAAAAGATTTGTTTGTTTGAGTGAAAATCTGGGTTTTGGAGTGAAGATTGTTTTTTCTTTTTTTTATTTATTTTTTTTATTTTTTATTGGATTACAGCTTTGTATAGTAGCTTTCATGTGTGAAGAAGACAGATTGTGTTTACAAGTTTCATGTTTTTTTTTGTCAAGTAGCAATAGCTTTCATGTGTGTTGAAGATTTGGGTTTAGGATGAAACATTTTTGTAGTGGTTAAATCTTTTGTATTTGTGTTTGTGTATTTTAAGAAAATAAAATGTAGAAAGATTGTTACCAAAAATGAAATAAAGCAAACAATAAGGATTAAAAATGTAGTTAATAACTTTTTCGCAAAAAGACAAAAAAGTTAAGTCGCCCTAAAAATGTGGGCTCAGTCGCCCAAGAAAGTACCTGTATAAAGTAGTATTGTGTTAGTACTTGGTGGGGCCATATATAGGGACACATGTCACTATTTTATGAGATCCGCCTAAGATTTTTGAGCGGCCTCCGCCTCTGGGGCATTTGAAGAAAAAAAAAAATTTTGGGTTAGTAGGGTATGGTACAATTGTACCTTTGGGGTACTTTTTGGATTAGCCCATATAAATATATGTTAGCCGTTTAAGTCTAGACGAGGATTATGTGACTATGTGACTATGTGTTTATGTGGTCGTTTACTTACGTGGCTTATTTGTGAACTAAGTGACTATGTGAATATATATTTTTTCTTATGACTAACGTTTGTTGTTTTGGAACAATGGAGTGCTTGGTTACGGAATTTTATGGAGTTATAAGGTTGACAAACTTATAGATGATGGAGATAGGTTAGAACGAGAGTCGTAGACGACCTTGAGTGTTTGGAGTTTCGGAGTATTATTGGATATCGGGATATACATATTGTGTTGATTATTTTGGTGCTTGTTGAGGTGACCTCGACTTTCTAGTCTTGGTTGGCTTTAACTTAAGCCGTTACATGAACTTTGATTATTGGACTAGTTATGTGGACGGGAGGTCATGACTCGGACACTTGGACTCGGATGAATAATAATTCATTTAATGACGTTTATTACCGAAAACTTATATATAATATGAGTTAAAGTATATATGTGTGTATATATATATATATATATATATATATATATATATATATATATATATATATATATATATATATATATATATATATATATATATATATATATAGACACTTATATAATAAATAAGTAAATGTAATAAATAAATAATAACGTGACGATATGTATTAACTATTAAATTAGATAAATATTTATCGGATGCTAAATTAAATGAATATATTTAAAACGAATACAATCTATAACGAATTACTTTTGAACGAGAAACATGCTTTTGGAACACGAATGGTTTCTTTGACGGAAATTATTACGTATTCGAGTACATGTACGGCTAGTCCAAACTAAATTGCCGTTTGTGATTATTTTAACCTTATTCTTATAAGGTCACGGATTTATTTAACGTAAATAGGTCATTAATATCGTTATTGGACCTATTGGACTGACGAGCCCAATAGGAGCCCACTAAGGACATTAAGCGACCATATTGACGAGAAATACATCCTACGACTAATGATATAACTTGGGAATTAATAAGTGAATCGATAAATGGTTGGACTTATTAAGTTGACGAATTTAATAAGCCGTCGACCCTTTAAACGTTGACTTATCAATCTGCAAGGTCATATCATTCGACCTAGACCCCTATGTGTTACGTGTTAACTTGCTACATGTTTGAATACCTTATGTGGATATGCTATATGTTGGTATGTGTGTTAGTGATATTAGAGGGTATACGTGTTTATTTGACGTGAGTTGTCGAGTCGAGACTTTGTCTCTAACGCGATACCATATGATACCAAGCGATGACGAAAACTTTTAAAAGAACGTTGATGAACTCAAATAAGTACATATTTTTATCATCGTTTATCCTATCTAATTGACCTGTTTTATTATATTATGTATGAGAATTGGTGCATTTATGTTTACTTTTGTAATTCTCAGGTAAAAACAGGTATTTGGTGAAAGTTGGCGATTTTGGACTAAAATGGAGCGAAACGAGCAAGATGTCAAAAGTCTACTGGAATCCAGAAGATACGCCGTATCTCACTCAACAGATACGACGTAACATCATACTTAGATGAATTCGAAGACCATTGCCTGACTTTGAAGAATGCGCCGCATGTCATTCTGACATGCGTCGCATATGAAACTTTGGTCAACGAAGAAGATCGAGCTTGTTCTACTCTAGATACGCCACATCTACTTATGAAGCACGGCGCATCTCTACCAAGATTTCACCAGATAAAGATCCAAGACTTTAATATATATACGCCGCATCAAAGATCAAGATACGCCGCATCTAAAGGCGGTGTACGAATATTCTAGAATATATTAATCTTGGACCCCACGCGAAGTTAAGTCAATGCGCCGCATCTAACCATTACATGCGCCGCATCGACCCCTCAGACAGAAACTATAAATACCCAAGGCCTACACGAATTTAAGGGACCTTTTACCAAACCCTAAAGTCGACTACAGCAGAAGGAGAGTGCCAAGACACGCCCAAAAGAAGATCCTAAGAGCTGTAAGAAGGTTCTGCATGTATATTTAATTCATTAGATAGTTTTCTTTTATTGTAATAGTACGCTTTAATCCATCAGGATTGATGGTCAGTATTACGCGATAGCGACCGTTTGCCCTCCTTAAAATTGCTTTCCCATCGATTAAAGTTTATATGTTTGATGTCTTTGGTAACTTTTATTAGTGCATTGATTACCTCTATGTCTAGCTGAGCATTGATAGGGTCGCCATGCCTCTTTCCTCGCCTATGAATTCTAATGTCCTTAGAATAATGAGTAGGATAGTCATAAGTAATCATTAAGAGTTTAGTCGCCGATAAGATTAGAGCCAACGAGAAAGGTTTAATTTAATACACAACATATAAAACTAGCAATAAAACAAGTGACAAACTATCTAACATAAGGACAGGACTTCTTATTGTCTCGATGTATCTATTTGTGTGCATGCGTACTTCTCTGTATAGGGATAATCGGTCCATAGTTAGGAGTAGGAGTAGTTTAATTAATCATAACCAAAGTCGTGCCAGTCTCTCAGGCTGAAACCCCCCTTTGCGTTAGATTAGGATTGTACAGCTAACCTTGTATAACTAACTTAGATATTAAAACACCAGGCAAAGTAACTAGATAATACGTTCCACTCTTAGTGATCGACACCCTACTTACCATTATATACATACGTACTGATGCGTGTAGATTGCTTACGCACTTTGTTTTACCTCTCGAGGGATCTCAAGAGGCTTACAATCCCCACCAGGCAGTGTACCTGACCGATGTAGTATAGTGTAGTTGCAAGTACCGGGGGATTGATCGTTCTCTCACAGGAAATAGTGTTCGTTTGGCTAAAAACTACTCTAATCTAGGTCTAAGGGTGGAGGAAGATTCTTTTTGTATTTTTATGTTTTATGAAAGCAAATAAAATCTCTGGTTTTGGAGGAGAGGGCGGAATTAGTTGCTAGTCAACTAACCCAAGTTATCTACTTTTAACTACTTATATTTTTGTATTTTTGGTTTTGAGACAAACAATGGTGGGAGAGTAGTGTTTACTTAGATTTCATTACTCCCTAACTACCTTTTACCATGTAATTAGTATGTTGAGTTTGCGTGGATGACGGGTGTATTCCTAACAAGTCGTAGGGAGTGCGTTCAATTCCCTAACTCTATAAGCTCCTACCTCACTATATGACGATACGTCAAGCATCCTATCATAAGCTCACCGATAGCAACCTATGCATGAAATACTACCTTAAAATCGATTAACGCACATATGATTCACGTTTCCTAAGACGTTCAAGCTTGTTACCGTATAGGAGGTTAGCCAGTTTTCTTAAGTCTAACGTAGATGAAACATTCACCCAAACACAATCACAACATACACATCACATGATAATCAATAGTTAGGTTTCATTAGATCTAAGCAAACACAAAATAATCTAGCCTAGCATGTTAAGGGAAAGACAAGCACAAGCATAAATCATACAACACATAGACATATTGTATGGATTGAATGAAGACTTATCTTTAATTAATCATGCAAGTTAGAGGGTTGGGAATACCCCCTAAGGTCTGTGATACACGAGCTAGGGTTTTGCTCTAAAGTTCTCCACTCCAAAAATTCGTCATAAATAAAGAAAAAACGTTCTATATATATAGAAAACGCGGGCTGACGGCGTCAGCCCAATAGGTGACGTCGTCAGCTCGGCGATTAGGGTTTCCTGACGGCCTTAGTTGACGTGGTCATAATTGCTGGTTCCAGATCTGACGGCCTAGGTTGACGGCGTCACAATTTACACTACGAACTCTCTGGGTCGTCACGAGTCTTTTTTCCAATTCTGGACTTCACTTGTTCCTGACGGCGTCACCTTGTAGAGTGTGACGGCGTCACCTTCTGTGATCTTCAAGGTCTTTTGAGTTTTTGTTGTTTTCCGCACTTTTTCACTCCGAAAACGCCCGAAAATGCTTCTTTTGTGATTTTCCTTTCAAAAGTACCTAAAATGAGAAAAGAAACGACTTTGGGTGAAATCCAAACCAAAAACATACGAATTAGGACTCAAAACGACCCCTAAAAACGTAACATTTTTCGTCTCATCACGTACCGGGTACACTGCTCGTTAAGTGTGTGTGTCATTGATAAGTCGGCAAAATATAAATTTAAAACTTGAATAGGCCATAAAACAACCTATATGTGCTATAACCGCAACGACAACTCGACTCGCGCACCGCATCAAGTTTTTGGCGCCGCTGCCGGGGAGTGAATTGTTATTATCTATTAATTTGCAAAGTGTTTTAATTAGAATTGTAATTGTATATTAGGTATTAGATTGTAACTTTGTTGTATATTAGTTAGATTGCATTCATTGTATATTTTGCATATTTTTCTTTTTGTATTTTTTCTGTATATTTGTTTATTTTTCGTTTTTTGTAAATTTTATTTTTCTGCATAATTCTGCTGTCGTTGTTCTGTGCTGATACAAACGATACGGCGTATTGCGTTTTTCTTTAAAATAACAACGCGATTTAATAAATTGGTACGACGCATCTTCCCCAAGATACGGCGTATTCTGTTTTTAATAAGAAATTTTTCTAAACCTTAACACCATACGACGCATCTGTTTTCACAGATACGGCGTATTTACTTTTCAAAATTAAAAACAGTTAATCGATTTATTAAACTAAAGCGACGCATCGTTTTTATCGATACGGCGCATCCTATAAAATCAAAAATATTAAATTTCGAAACGTAACAAAAATACGACGCATAAACTTTTGTTAATACGGCGCATTAGCTTTTGTTAATACGATGCATTTATATTTAATAAATTTAATTAATTTTTGATATTAAAAATTTGATACGGCGCATTCTAATTCGTATGCGGCGTATCTGCTTTCTGAATAAAAGTCTGATTTAATTTTAACGTAATATGATACGGCGTATCCAGTTTTATGGATACGACGCATCGTCTGCAGACATCAGCAACTTTTATTTTCCGTACTCCGTTTTAGTTGTTAAAATTCTGACTTACTACTTTCAAGAACATACCCTACTGATGCTTTTGTGATTGTTTCAGGAAGTGCATGACCAGAAGTTCAACCAAGAACTTAATCCAACCTTTCGAAGATCCTGAACGAGCCCTACATTCACTTAAGAAGCTTTTCCACACTAACAGCTTTGAAACTTCAAGTTCATTCGAACTTGATTACTCATCGGAAGAAAAAGAGGGTGAAAAAAACAGAAGCAATGGCAGAAAACACTACTATGGAGGAATACATGAACAAAACCCGTGCTGATTACAGTTCAAGAGTTGCTAGGCCTAAGATTGATCAAAATGCGAAGTTTGAGTTGAAGGGTCAGTTTCTCAAGGAGCTGAGAGAGAATGCTTTCGGTGGTACCGATAATGAAGATGCTAATGAACATGTTGATAAGGTTCTCGAGATTGCAGACTTGTTTACTACAGAAGGAGTTTCTGACGATCAACTTATGCTGAGAATCTTTCCAATTTCGCTTAAAGGAGCTGCTATTAAGTGGCTAAAGAATGAACCTGCCAGTTCAATCACAACATGGGAAGATTTAAAAAGCAAGTTCCTGAAGAGATATTGTCCACCTGCTAAAACTGCTAAAAAGATGGAGGCTATCAACAATTTCAAACAAGAGCCTGATGAAACAATTTATCAAGCTTGGGAGAGATTCAAAGATTTATTGATAAAATATCATCAACATTATCTAAATTCTATGCAGGAGATAATATTGTTATATCAAGGATTGGATGTGCCTACTAGACAGATATTGGATGCTGATGAGACGAAAAATGTTACGTTTTTAGGGGTCAGTTTGAGTCCTAATTCATATGTTATTGGTTCGGATTTCACCCAAAGTCGTTTCTTTTCTCATTTTAGGAAATTTTGAGGAGAAAATCACAAAAGAAGCATTTTCGGGCGTTTTCGGAGTGAAAAAGTGCGGAAAACAACAAAATCTCAAAAGACCTTAAAGATCACAGAAGGTGACGACGTCACGAGCTTCAAGGTGACGACGTCAAGAGCAAGTGAAGTCAAGAATTGGAAAATACACGTGACGACCCATAGAGTTCGTAGTGCAATTTGTGACGCCGTCAACTTAGGCCGTCAGATCTGGAACAAGGAACCATGACCACGTCAAGGAAGGCCGTCAGAAAACCCTAATCGCCTCAGTGACGACGTCGAGAATTGGGCTGACGCCGTCAGCCCGTATTTCCTATATATATAGAACGATTTTTATTTATTTAAAAAAAAACATAGAGAGGAACTTGGTGGAGAACTTAAGGGTTAAACCCTAGCTCGTGTATCACAGACCTTAGAGGGTACTTTTACCCCTCTAACTTGCATGATTAATTAAAGATAAGTCTTCATTCAATCTATACAATATGTCTATGTGTTGTATGATTTATGCTTGTGCTTTTCTTTCTTTTAACATGCTAGGCTAAATTATCTTGTGTTTGCTTAGATCTAATGAAACCTAACTATTGATTATCATGTGATGTGTATGTTGTGATTGTGTTTGGGTGAATGTTTCATCTACGTTAGACTAGAGAAAACTGGCTAATCTCCTATACGGTAACAAGCTTGAACGTCTTTAGAAACGTGAATCGTATGTGCGTTATCGATTTTAAGGTAGTATTTCATGCATAGGTTGCTATCGGTGAGCTCATGATAGGATGCTTGACGTATCGTCATAGAGTGAGGTAGGAACTTATAGAGTTAGGGAATTGAACGCACTCCCTACGACTTGTTAGGAATACACCCGTCATCCACGCAAACTCAACATACTAATTACATGGTAAAAGATAGTTAGGGAGTAATGAAATCTAAGTAAACACTATTCTCCACCACTGATTTTCTCTAAAACAAAAAAATACAAAAATATAAGTAGCTTAGAAGTAGATAACTTGGGTTAGTTGACTAGCAACTAATTCCGCCCTATCCTCCAAAACCAGAGATTTTACTGCTTTCATAAAATATAAAAATACAAAAAGAATCTTCCTCCACCCTTAGACCTAGATTAGAGTAGCCTTTAGCCTAACGAACACTATTCCCTGCGAGAGAACGATCAATCCCCCGGTACTTGCCACTACACTATACTACATCGGTCAGGTACACTGCCTGGTGGGGATTGCAAGCTTCTCGAGATCCCTCGAGAGGTAAAACGTAGTGCGTGTTGCAATCCACGCGCATCAAGTTTTTGGCGCCGCTGCCGGGGAATAGTTATTGTTTAGGTTAATTTTTATTCTTAATTAGGTCTACTCACTAGACTCCTTTCTAGTGAGATTTTGTTTTATTTTTCTAGGATCCCTTTAGTCTATCTTTTTCTTTGTGCCTTTGTTCGTAACCATTTCCGACCGCCATCATGGTCAACGAAAACTCCTCTAGTTATAGAATCACTCGAAGCCGTAGCACCTCAGAAGATCTTTTCACTCCTTTCGACGACCCTGAAAGGAGTATGCATAAGATGAGGCAACGCTCCTCGGCTTCTGAACCAGTTGGCATCGCCATCGGCTTGGATGAAACCCTCTTTGAAGAAGAGGATGACCATGCCACAATCCCTAGCCCCCAATCCGACCAAAACACCGAAATCTCTGAAAGCGATGTCCCCAAACGCCTTGGAGATTACTCCTCTCCCACACCTCGTGGTTTCGCTAATGCCATTGTGTTCCCGAATGAGCACACAGATGGAGCCTTGCGTGCAACCGACGTTTGGCTAGTTCAAAGTGTGTGCGAGTTCCATGGATCTAAATCAGAAGACCCACTCCAACACATCAAAAACTTCCTGAAAATAGTGGACACCATCCATACGGACGGAGCCACTAAGAATACCTCTAGGCTGCGATTTTTCCCTTTCACCCTTTTTGATAAAGCCAAGGATTGGTACAACAAACTCCCTGCCGAATCCATATTCACATGGGAACAGCTCACCTCCGAGTTTTGTGAAAAGTTTTTCCCCATAGGAAGAACTTCAGCACTCAGAGATAAAATCCTTCGCTTCTGCATCGAAAAAGGGGAACCTATCCATGAATCATGGACCCGATTCAAGGATCTATTAAGACAAGTCCCTCATCACGGTCTCGAACTCTGGCTTCTTGTTCAACTCTTCTATGATAGAGCATCCCCAACCGATCGGAGGGGAATCAATAGCTCAAGCAAAGGAAGAATATCCGAACTTAGCGCAGAGGAAGGATGGAATAGAATTGAGGAGTACGCCCAAGACCAAGACGACACCTGGGATGAACCAGAGTCGGTACTCAGCATATCCGAAATTATGAAAAATCCTTCCTTCGAAAGCCGCCTAAGTAAAATCCAAAGCCAAGTGTCATACCTGAACGGCTCACAATCCCTTAAGCCACTCTCCAACCCATACCTGATCTGCGACCACTGTGGGGGTCCTCACGAAATAGAGGAATGTAGGGAAAGCACCCCCACCGAGCAAGCATGCCTGTCAAGTCATGACATCTTTGATGACCCGTCCCTCTTGACTTTCTATCAGAACGATGACTTCACCCCTTGGGGAAATCGTGTGATCAGGAAGGAAGGAGAAGGAGATCCTAACTTCTTGGTTAGGAGCACTTTCGAAGATGACCTTGGGCACTTCACGCTAGAGAAAGACCTACAACTAAAAGGCCTTGGCAATCTCATCGCTAACCAGCAAAACGATTTGAGAAGCAAGTTTATGGAACTCCATGCTGCTCTCGAGGGCCACATCGATCCCGACACAAATCAAAAAGACCCTCTACTCGCTATAACCACTCGTGCCGGTACCACAACCTCAGATCCTCCATACCCAACCCAAAGACCCAACACCATCAAACCTAACACCCCTCCAGAGGAAGAAAGGCACGTAGACAACGAAACCCCTGAGCAGCCTCCTCAAGCGGCACCCACCACAACGACCCCCTTCAAGCAATCGCCGAGAATCCCATATCCGTCCCGTCTCAAAAAGCAAAAGAGCGAGAATGACAACAAGAGATTCCTATCATATCTAAAAGACTCGGTTGTCACCATACCCCTTCTAGATGCATGTTACCATATGCCTAAATACAATACATACTTCAGAAAGCTTCTCGCCAACAGAACAAAGCTAGAAGGTCTTGTGACTCTAGGAGAAGAATGTTCGGCGGTTGTCCAGCGAAGTTTGCCAGAAAAGGTAAATGACCCAGGTAGTTTTACCCTACCTTGCTCCATCGGATCCTTATCCGTTAAGAATGCTCTAGCCGATCTTGGGGCAAGCATCAACCTAATGCCGCACTCCATGTTCCAAAAACTGGGCTACTCGGGGCTCAAACCCACACGTATGACCATCCAACTCGCGGATAGGTCAGTCAAATACCCCTTAGGCATATGCGAGAATGTGCTAGTTAAGGTAGGTAAATTCAAGTTCCCGGTCGACTTCGTCATCCTTGAGATGGAGGAAGATGATCTCGTGCCCATCATCTTAGGAAGGCCATTCCTAGCAACCGCTCGAGCTGTCATTGATGTTCATGACGGTAAACTCACTCTACGAGTGGGAACTGACAGTTTGACCTTTGATATCAAGGACACCATGAATCTTTCACTTGAGGCAGCCGACCAATTATTCTTCATCGGCGAAGTCAATGAGCTGACCGACATCATTGACGAATGTGTTGACGAAGAAGTGGAAGCCGGCTGGTTGCAATAAGATCCTATACCGTCCATTTTCGAAAGAGAAAGCAAAGAAGAAGTCAACTCGGTCTCGTTCTACCCCAGATTCGAAAAGGTTGAGCCCCTCGAGCTTTGTAAGCCCGAGAACAAGCTTAAGCCTTCTATCATCGAACCACCTCGACTAGAGCTTAAGGAACTCCCAGCCCACTTGGAATATGCTTTCCTCCAAGGAGAGGATCAACTGCCGGTTATCATAAATGCCTCTTTAGGGGACGAACAAAAGGGCAAACTCATTGAGGTCTTGAAAAAGTACAAGGAGGTTATTGCCTGGAGTGTGGCTGATATCAAGGGGATCGACTCGACGTTCTGCACACATAAAATTCTCATGGAGGAGAATTATAAACCGAGCGTGCAACCTCAAAGGAGGGTTAATCCCAACATCAAGGAGGTAGTGAAGAAGGAAGTCATCAAACTTCTGGATGCAGGGCTAATCTACCCTATCTCAGACAGTCCGTGGGTTAGTCTTGTACAAGTTGTGCCAAAGAAGGGAGGAATGACGGTGGTGAAAAACGATAAAGATGAGCTAGTACCTCAAAGGACAGTCACTGGGTGGCGGGTGTGCATTGATTATAGGAAACTAAATGATGCCACCCGAAAAGATCACTTCCCGCTCCCATTTATTGATCAAATGTTAGAAAGGTTGGCGGGTCATGAATACTACTGCTTCCTTGATGGTTTCTCAGGATACTTCCAAATCCCCATCGCCCCTGAGGACCAAGATGCCCCTATGGCACCTTTGCCTACAAGCGAATGCCCTTTGGGCTGTGCAATGCTCCCGCCACCTTTCAACGTTGCATGACGGCAATCTTCCATGAACTAATGGAAGACAGCATGGAGGTCTTCATGGACGACTTCTCCGTCTTCGGGGACTCGTTCGATCGCTGTCTTGCTAACTTAGAGAAGATGCTGAAACGCTGCGAGGAGACCAATTTGGTCCTGAACTGGGAAAAATGCCACTTCATGGTAAAAGAAGGGATTGTGCTCGGGCACAAAATCTCGGGAAGTGGAATTGAAGTGGACAAGGCAAAAATAGAGGCTATCTCCAAGTTACCATATCTGACCACCGTTAAGGAAATACGCAGTTTCCTGGGGCATGCAGGCTTCTATAGGAGGTTCATCAAGGATTTCTCCAAAATATTGCTGGTGAAAGACGCCCCATTCGACTTCTCCCCTGAATGCAAGGATGCATTCGATCGACTAAAACGGGAACTCACTCAAGCACCAATTATGGTCACTCCAAATTGGAAGCTTCCTTTCGAAATCATGTGTGACGCTAGTGATTATGCAGTCGGGGCAGTGTTAGGCCAACGGCTTAACAAACACTTCCAGCCCATATATTATGCTAGCAAAACCATGAATCCGGCTCAAGAGAACTACACCACCACGGAAAAGGAATTATTGGCCGTAGTATTCGCCTTCGATAAGTTCCGCCAATATCTGGTCCTCTCAAAAACAGTTGTCTTCACGGATCACTCAGCTCTTCGTTATCTTTTTGCTAAACAAGACGCCAAACCACGATTGATTCGTTGGATCTTGTTGCTGCAAGAGTTCGATGTCGAAATACGCGACAAAAAGGGAGCGGAAAATCTCGCCGCCGACCATCTATCACGACTCGAAAACCCAAGTGATCAGGAAACTGACACGAGCGAGATTCGAGATTCGTTTCCAGATGAGCAACTCATGTTAATCGACGACTCGGAACCGTGGTATGCTGACTACGCTAATTACCTCGCAAGTAGAGCTATCCCCGATGGTATGGGCAGCCAAGAAAGGAAGAGGTTCTTCTCTCAACTAAAATATTACTTTTGGGATGAGCCTTACTTGTTCTGTAGATGCCCGGACCAAATTATCAGGAGATGCGTCTCCGGAAAAGAAGCGGTCAGAATCATGAGAGAATGCCATGCTGGCCCATCCGGGGGGCATCATGGGGTGAATGTGACTGCCCGGAAGATATTTGACGCAGGATTCTATTGGCCCACGATATTCCGTGATGTAAAGCAAATGATACAAGAGTGCGATGCATGCCAAAGGGCCGATAATATTTCAAGAAGAGACGAGGCCCCACAGAACTATATACAAATCTGTGAAGTGTTCGACGTCTGGGGAATCGACTTCATGGGACCGTTCCCTTCTTCAGGAGGAAACGAGTATATTTTGGTAGCCATCGACTATGTTTCAAAATGGGTGGAAGCGCAAGCCCTACGAACTAACGACGCTAGGGTAGTCATCCATTTCTTAAAGAAGCTTTTTGCAAGATTTGGCATTCCTAAAGCCCTGATTAGTGATAGGGGGACGCATTTCTGCAATGCGCAAATGGAGAAAGCCATGAAGAGATATGGAGTCTCCCACCGTTTTTCCACCGCTTATCATCCTCAAACTAACGGTCAGGTGGAAAACACAAATAGGGCAATCAAGCGAATACTCGAAAAAATAGTCCATCAAAACAGGAAGGATTGGTCCTTTAAGCTGGATGAAGCCTTGTGGGCATTCAGAACAGCTTACAAGACACCCATAGGGACGACTCCATTCCGCATGGTCTATGGAAAAGCATGTCACCTCCCGCTAGAATTAGAGCACAAAGCATTCTGGGCATTAAAATCTTGCAACATGGACTATACTATTGCTGGAACAAATAGGTTTCTGCAACTACAGGAGCTTGATGAGTTAAGGCTAGAGGCCTATGAATCCTCTATATCCTATAAAGAAAGGGCAAAGAGATGGCATGACCAAAGGATCAAAAGACCTAAGGAATTCTCGGAAGGAGATAAGGTGCTGTTGTACAACTCTCGTTTGAGATTGTTTCCTGGAAAACTTAAGTCAAGATGGTACGGGCCATTCGTGGTGAAAGGTTCCTCAAAGACCGGGGCAGTAACTTTAATCGATGATGATGGGAGGGAGTTTGTGGTTAATATACAACGTGTTAAACACTATAAGGAAAGCGGAAACGAAATGATTGAGGAAGAGGACATTAATCTTGAACAAGAGGTCACGTAATGAGGCAAGGCCTCGAGTCTAGCTACAAGACTCATTAATAAAGAAAAGCGCTTCTTGGGAGGCAACCCATGTTTTGTGTGTTTTTGTGTGTATTTGTTTCCGTATGTAAATTATATTTCTTGTTATTGATTCATGATTCAAATTAAATTGTGAAAATGCTTTATTTTGTTTTTAACTTCGTCTTAATTACATATAAAGGTATTTTGCAAAAGCTAAGTGTAAGAGACATCCAAATCGGTTAATAAAGAACGAATGAACATGAATCATAACAACGAAATTAACTTACATACTTGTAATTGTTAGAGTCAAATGCTTGTATCGAGTCATAATGATTTTTCTGCAGAATTCCCAGGAATTGAGACAAAGATTTTCCAAGAAATTTTCCGGAAACTCAACTTAAACTTTCTGTCAGAACACTCTGACGGCGTCAGGAGTTAATACCTGACGACGTCAGGTGTAAAAATCTGGAATTTATTTGTTGATTAAGTTTTCTAAACGGAACTTGTATGTTTCTTAAAATCTCTCTTATAAATTCCAGGAAACCTGTAGAAAAAATTCATTCCACAAGCATTATATCTTACTTGCTTTCTAGGTACGTCTATATATATAAGAATAATGCCGCCGATTTTACGCGAGGTTTCTTGTAGTGTTTCCATTTTAACAGGTTATTTAGGACAAGCAGATGATGCATATACTGGAAGGAAAGCTTTGATAGTTCATTTTCTTGGAGGAAGGTCTAACCGTGTTACTTCACTTGCATAAAGAACGAATCAGGGGAGTATCCGATTTCATTCTTTTAACCTTTTTATCTTTTCCATTCCTTATTTTCGAACATTGGGGACAATGTTCAACTTAAGTGTAAGGGGGGTAAATAAGGGTAGATTAATGAAACCTCATCAATATTGCTTGATTTTTGCTTGTTGGATAGTAATTGTGTAATAAAACTAAGAGAAACACTCGTTAGGGTAATTTTAGAGCAAATTTAAAATTTTTTACATTACTTAGGAGTGAAACTTTAGTCCTAATAAGCGTCTCATGGATAGGAGAATTTATGACTAGCACAAAAAAAACCGTACCACAAAAAATTTTCCACCCAAATATGTGAGGTTCACCCCTAGAATTGGTAGGAAGAAAAGCATTCAACTTTAGTGCTTATGTGTGTACCGGTAATACTTAGATTCTAGAACTTGCGTTAGTGACCATTCCGAGTCCACAAGTGAGACTACATTCGTGTAGAATAGGATTAACTACATGATAAGAGGCATTAGGATAACCCATGTTTTACACCTGTATTATAATTACATTGACTACATTGGTCAAGTAATTCTCCCACACCTTTGCGATGTACCCATCTTTGGTACACGATACCCCTAGTACACCCCTCAGAGCCTATCCTTCCGTTTCTAACTTTAAGCATCATACTTAAAGGAAGAATTTGTTTACAATCCACCCCCAAATGTGCAACCAAATTGCCTTAGCCTACCTTGTATGCACTCACCTTTAGTGCATTATTGTTATTTGTTAAACCCTTGTCAATTATCTAATTAGTTATGTTGTTGCTAAGTCGAGTCATATCTTGTACATATTGTTTTGGGATGATTGGGACTCATGGGTAAAGTACTAGTGTTATGGAGTAATGGGGAAGAACATCATTTATTACCCCCATATGTGCAAAACGTTTTTAAAAAGTACTCCAAGTGTTTTGATTATTTCAATACGAGTCGTAGAATAGTAAATGTAAAGTATGTAAAAGTTCAAGTGTAATGGGAAAGCTTAATCCCCATTGATGTATTATTTTGGATGGTAGGGTAAAAAGGTATGCAAAAAAAATAAAAAAAAAAAAAAAAAAAAAACATACGGACTACCATCCGCACCTATCTTTTATTTCTAAGTTATGTTTTGTTTTTATTTCATTTTGTTTTCGATAGTTTAAGATTGAGTCTAGTCTTGGCTTGGCAACGCCACTTGTATATGTAACTAACCAAGATGATTGACTAGCCACCAGTAAACTATCCCTTATCCAACCAAACCGTGTTTTTCCATATCCCTAAACCTCCCGTTATAACCCTTTTGTAAAGCCCTCTTTGATAGTTATCCTAGGTGCTTACGCCTTAGTGGAGAAGGTTTTGATCCTCTCTCAAGCCTATGGTAATCTATTTACTATGACAGGTAGTGAGTGATATTATCCATTTCCTTTACATTATATTTACATATTATCAACCGAGAGATGTGAGTATCCAAACACTACATGAGAGGTGCTAGTATATTTTCTCCGTGCTTATTTTAAGTAAAGCGGAACGACTAACTCTTGTAATTACTTTTATGTTCACATTAAGTGACCTCTAACTTGTGTTTTAATTGGGAATAAAAGCGCATTTGCTTGAGGACAAGCAAATCTCAAGTGTAAGGGTATTTGATGAGACGAAAAATGTTACGTTTTTAGGGGTCAGTTTGAGTCCTAATTCGTATGTTATTGGTTCGGATTTCACCCAAAGTCGTTTCTTTTCTCATTTTAGGTACTTTTGAGGAGAAAATCACAAAAGAAGTATTTTCGGGCGTTTTCGGAGTGAAAAAGTGCGGAAAACAAAAAAATCTCAAAAGACCTTAAAGATCACAGAAGGTGACGACGTCACGAGCTTCAAGGTGACGACGTCAAGAGCAAGTGAAGTCAAGAATTGGAAAATACACGTGACGACCCAGAGAGTTCGTAGTGCAATTTGTGACGCCGTCAACTTAGGCCGTCAGATCTGGAACAAGGAACCATGACCACGTCAAGGAAGGCCGTCAGAAAACCCTAATCGCCTCGGTGACGACGTCGAGAATTGGGCTGACGCCGTCAGCCCGTATTTCCTATATATATAGAACGATTTTTATTTATTTTAAAAAAAAAACATAGAGAGGAACTTGGTGGAGAACTTAAGGGTTAAACCCTAGCTCGTGTATCACAGACCTTAGAGGGTATTTTCACCTCTCTAACTTGCATGATTAATTAAAGATAAGTCTTCATTCAATCCATACAATATGTCTATGTGTTGTATAATTTATGCTTGTGCTTTTCTTTCTTTTAACATGCTAGGCTAAATTATCTTGTGTTTGCTTAGATCTAATGAAACCTAACTATTGATTATCATGTGATGTGTATGTCGTGATTGTGATTTTGGATGAATGTTTCATCTACGTTAGACTTAAGAAAACTGGCTAACCTCCTATACGGTAACAAGCTTGAACGTCTTAGGGAACGTGAATCGTATGTGCGTTAATCTATTTTAAGGTAGTATTTCATGCGTAGGTTGCTATCGGTGAGCTTATGATGGGATACTTGACGTATCGTCATATAGTGAGGTAGGAGCTTATAGAGTTAGGGAATTGAACGCACTCCCTACGACTTGTTAGGAATACACCCGTCATCCACGCAAACTCAACATACTAATTACATGGTAAAAGATAGTTAGGGAGTAATGAAATCTAAGTAAACACTACTCTCCCACCATTGATTGTCTCAAAACAAAAAAAAAAACAAAAAAATATAATTAGTATAAGTAGATAACTTGGGTTAGTTGACTAGCAACTAATTCCGCCCACTCCTTCAAAAACCGAGATTTTACTGCTTTCATAAAATATAAAAAAATACAAAAAGAATCATCCTCCACCCTTAAACCTAGATTAGAGTAGCTTTTAACCTAAACGAACACTATTCCCTGTGAGAGAACGATCAATCCCCCGGTACTTGCCACTTCACTATACTACATCGGACAGGTACACTGCCTGGTGGGGATTGCAAGCTTCTCGAGATCCCTCGAGAGGTAAAATATAGTGCGTGTTGCAATCCACGCGCATCAGATGCTAAGGGAGCTGTACCACAAATGAGTGCAGCAGATGCAAGGAAAGCTATCCAAGAAGCTGCTGATCATTCTCAAAAATGGCACGATGGTACCTCTACTAGATCAAGAAGCAGCACTAATTTTGACGGGTTTGCTGCAATTCAAGCTCAATTGGATAAAATTAGTAGAGAGATGAAGAAGCGTGATGAGAAAGCCTATGCTGCCCAAGTTGGATGTGAAAAATGCGAGGGACCTCACTATACCAAAGATTGTCCTATAAAGAATGAAAGTGCGACCTTTGAAGAAGCATACTACACACAATTTGGACAACCATTCCAACCTTCGGGAAGATATAGGGAAGCTGCTCCGGGTTATTATCAAAGGAACAACTCTAATCAAAACTATCAAGAAAGGAGGCAGACCCTAGACGACACTTTAAAGCAAATCATGGCCGATGCTGCTAAAAGACATGAAGAAAACTCTACCATGATCAAGGAAATCCGAGCCTCAACCGATACTATCACAAGAAATCAAGGAGCCTAGATCAAGGCGTTGGAACAACAAATTGGACAAATGAGCAAAGTTCTTCAAGAAAGGGGAATCGAAAGTTTACCTAGCTCAACCAAAACCAACCCAAGAGATCATGTCAAAGCCATCTACACTAATGAAGTTTTGCCTTACATTCCACTTCCTAGAAGATTGATGAATAGTGATGAAGCTGCAAAGCCCGAGTTTTTCTTTAATTCTTCAATCAGTTTAAGAAGATTGCTCAAGGAAAAGAAAAGGATTGAAGAGGAGATCAAGGCTACGATAAAAGAGGAAAGCTCTACAACCGACTTACATGCCTTGCCTCATAAAGAAAAGGACCCAGGAAGTTTTACTCTACCTTGCTTTATTAATAACATATCTTTCAATAATGCACTTGCTGACTTGGGAGCTAGCGTTAGTGTTATGCCCCTTAAGACATTCATTAGCCTAGGACTAAGAAATTTAGCACCTACTAAGTTTCTTATTGAATTGGCTGATAATACAGTAAAACAACCTGAAGGGATTGCTGAAAATGTACTAGTTAATTTTGAGGAGTTTGTTTTCCCCGTAGACTTTATTATATTAGATATACCCGAGGACACTAAGATTCCCTTGATCCTTGGAAGACCTTTCTTGTCTACTGCCCATGCTAAGATTGACGTGTTTAAAAGAAAAATCTCATTAAGTATAGGGAATAATAAACTAGTCTATAAATGTGAAAATCCTATTAAGAGCATAATTAAGTGTGTCTATATGCTAGGATTAAGAGAACATTTGGACATCAATCCTGAAGCTAGATTCATGGGGGAAATCTTAGTAAATAATGAATCACTTGAGGATCTTAGCGGAGACTATATTGAATTAAACGATCTTAATTCACCACTAGGAATCAATGATCAATTTATGAAGGATTTAGAACCTGAAAACGAGGATGGAGAGATCGAGGATATACCTAGAATTAATATGATTAATGCTAGGAATTATGATGAATTTGAAGGGTATCCTAGTTTTTGCGATTATGGAAGAAAGATCCATGTTGATTGTGCCTACAACTTACAATTTCCTTGCATGATAGGGTTTAAACATATTGATGCCAACTTTTTCCCTATTTTACCAATTAATGTAATGTCAAAAGATTACTACAACTCTATAATGAAAGACTAAATTGAGTATAAAGGGAAGAACATTATTGGAATATTCATGAATGTACCTATCTTTGTTGGAAATCTAACTATTGTAACAGATTTTACCGTGGTGGAAAACATGGATGCTTATCAAGATAAAGAGATGGGTGACGTGATAGTTGGAAAACCATTTTGTCAAGAAGTATTTATTGATGCTAAAAGATTCGAAGGAAAAATCACTTTTCAAAGTGGGATGGACGTTATCACTTACATAATGCCCCGTGCTCACCCAAGGTTTAAAAATGCCCCTAGCAAATTTTGTTATAAGTTTTCACCATTCCTTTTTGTAGATGAAAAAGAAGCCGAAAAAGGAATAGAATATCCATACCAAAAGATGAAAGGATTCTACAAATGTGTACTTGATTTGGGGCCGGAATATGTGCGTGACGAAGTAATTTGCAACTACATCGTGCGTGGACATATGGGAATTAATGAAATTAAGTAAGGAGCTGAACGTGAGTCTAACTTGAAGACTCTGGAATAAAGACAAGTGCTGACCGGGAGACAACCCGGAATATTTTATTTTCTGTTTCTGTGTCGAGTCATTCAGACCTGTAGTAGATACGGCGCATCACTTCTCAGTATGCGGCGTATCACATGCACTGGTCATATCTTATTTTTCTGCATTTTTATTTTTAACTTTTAAAACTTTTTATCAGTTTATTTTATGCGCCGCATCCATGGCAAAGGATGCGACGCATCTTTTATTCTGATTCGTAATAATTCCAGGCTCAATACGGCGTATCTTCTTCCATAAGATACGGCGTATCGGCTGCCTGATGATTTATATATTTTTTTTTCACTAACTACTAATGTATTATGCAAGTTGAACCTTCTTAACTCAGGTGTGTAAAAGGTACTATGGTCTTATAGTTTCATGCACTTTTTGTGGATACAACAATTTTCGAAGCTTAAAAGCCTACATCCACAACTAGTTGATTTTTGCTCTCTAAACGCATAATGGAAGATCATACCGAGCAAATCTCAGGGGAGTTTTTCTGTTCTAATTCTTTTTATTTTCCTTGTTTTCACCCTTTGACAAGAACAATGAGGACGTTGTTCAACTTAAGTGGGGGGATGGAGAATTAGAACATTTACTTGTCCTAAACTTTTGAAAATATGCTTAAAATGCGCTTAATATATCAAAATTAAAAAAATTTTAGCATATTTTTGTTTAAAGTCTATATTGCATAACCGCACACATAACGATATTCTTTCAAAAATATCAAAAACTTTAGTGTGCCGGTGACTTGTAAACTTTAGAACTTGGCTTGTATACTATTCGAGACCACAATAATAAGTATTATTTTTATAATTGGAGTGACTTGTCTAACTTGGTAAATTTCTAGGATTACACCCAAAAAGCCTTATATGTCATGTTTATTAACTAACTACACTGGTTAGTTAACCCCCGTATAAACCCTTTTGTTACTCTCATTTTTAGAGTAAGATACCCCTAGAAAAACCCGTAGAGCCATTCCTTTAGGACTTACACCCTTTGTTACAATGTTTCGTTACACCCTTACACCTTAGCCTACCCTGTAGATTAAAAATCCGTGGTTAATTGCTTTAGGCAAAGTGTGTTTCCTTACATTACCTGTGTTCGCGTGCGTAATTCATTATCTATGGTTAGGTCGGGAAATTGCACAATGCAATTGGAGTGAAAGTAGATATGGTATATTTTGAGTCTTGTTTTTCGTGTGTTTGCTACTTTCACTATTACTATTATTTTTGAAGTTATGAAAAGTAAAGAAAAATTATCCAGAAATTATCATCGTAGTGATGTGGTGAAATTTTACACATCTATGTTTATGTTTATGTTAGTAAAAAAAAATAAATAATAAAAAATAAAAAATAAAAAAAAGAGAGAAAGAAAAGAAAAGAAGGAGGAAAGTTGGAAAGATTGTTAAATCCAACATTGTAAAGTTATGTAAAGTTATTATTTATTCGTATTGTCAATATACTATATCTATGGATTGAATGGGAGTTGGACGTTGTGGGAACGCCAACTAAGGAATTGTTCTTTGATTAAGATTTTATTGAGCATGATTCGTGTCTACCTAAAGCGTGTGTGCGTTTCAAGTGTCAAAAGCGTGAGTTATTGGTATGTGTGTATTTACACATACCTTTGACCTAATAAAACGGACTTAAACGACCAAAAACCGACCATAAATGCCAAAGAAAAGTGTATTTTTGTGTTTGTGATCATGCAGGTACGGATATTTCAGAAATGACATCAAAATCACAAAAACCCGACGAAAATAAGCACGAGAATGGAAAGTGTCAAAAGCTGAAGCCGGGGAAGTCAAAAAGCCAAAATCAACCTTAGAGAATCATTTCTTGTCAAGATTAGTCCCTGGATAAAGTTTTGAAGAATTGGCAACTTTGGTCCTTTTACTTTCAGCAATTGTCAAATTTGGTCCCTGGAAAGACATTTTGGAAGAAAAAGACAAAAGACCCTTCAACTATCAGAAATTGTCAAGATAAGCCCTTGGATCAGATTTATAAAAAATAGCAGTTTTGGTCCCTGAAGTTTGCTGTTATACACCTTTGGTCCTTATAAACATTTAATCCTAAATCCTAAGTCCAAAATTACTAAACCCATTTGTTTACGCAAAAGCCCAATACCCTTTAAATAAAACCCACACCCGGCCATTTTATCCCCAGGTCAACCCCCACCAAAGTCACGGTCAAACAAATATTTATTACCCTTTCATAATACCCGCCCCCCAAATCCCAATTTACCCAGGAGTTACTATTCACAAAAAAACCCTAACTTTTACTCTGTACAAATTCACTAAGATTAAGGGCAAAATAGTACAATTGCTTGCTTCTAGATACTCCTGACATGTGCAGAAGGATGCCACGTTGGCAATCCGTGTGATTTCCAGGCATATGATTGGTTGATGGGACATGTAGATTTAATCCGAGGGCTGAAAATGATGGGAATGATTAGCACATGATCCAAGGGCTGACAAAGGCTTTGAAGAAGCACAAATTTCACCTGGATCAGTGACGTGGACATCTAGGAGTTTCTAACCTCACCTATATAAAGCACTCACTCATCCACGATGGGGGGTGGGTTAGTCATCAGGAATAGAGTAGGATTTAAGTAATGTTACTTTGCTGTTTTTAACTCTTAATTGTAATTTCAGATTTCGGAGTGTAATTCAGTTTTTTAATTAATGAAATTTAGTTCTCCTTTTTATTAATTTGAATCTATTTAGCTTAATTCTTATTTCCTTTACTTGTTTACTGTTTAGTCAGCCTGTTACAAATCTTTTTAGCCTTTATAATCAGTAATTTTTAGTGTTGTTCATTTCAAATTAAAAAAAATAATAATAATAATAAAAAAAATGTTTTCAATGATCAAAATCCAGCTTCATCAAGTTGATTTACTGTTTACATAAGCTTATACAAGCTTACATAGCTTGACGTGAGCTTATTAGGATATCGGCTTCATTTACACAAAAAGTCAACAAAAGTCAAATAAGCTCCAATAAGCTATTAGCTGATTCAGAAGATGTTGGAGGATTCTTAGTTCCTGTTTTTGAGCCTGTTTAAGGATAGGCTAAGCTCAAATGAAACCTCTGTTCAGCTGCTGTTAATTTTGTAAGTTTTCAATACTTTTTAACTTTCACATATCCATATTCTGCTTCTTAGTTTAAATCTTATGTAATAGCTAGTTTGTTTGTTGATTCTGCTAAATCTGTTTTCTGAGTTATAGTTGTTTATCATTGCAAGCTATTGTTGATTTAGCTTCTGGAGTTGCTTTTTAATCTGTTTTGATCACTGGTTTGCTGGATAATAGGTTAGATCTGCGTTATGTAGTGTAACTGATGCTTAAGGGATGTTTGGTATAGTTTGACTTTCATAGTCAAGCTTGATTTAGGTCATATCTTGAGTTTGATTGGGCTGTGCTTTGATCATTTTAGTTGATTAAACTGAGTTTGCACTTGTTTTGAGTAGATTTACATTATTTGAATCTGTCACTTTAGTTTTTTTTAGGATTTATCTCAGCGAACATTAGGTCTCATAGGATAATCTGGATTGCGGTTTCATTAGTTGCTATACTAGGTTCCCTTTAGTTCACTTTTGCATGTTTAGTAGCTCTGCACAATAGCCTTTTGCATAGAACTCTTTTGACCATTTTTTCTTTTCAAGATCTATCTGAGTCTCAAAAGCATAACAGTTTTAAAAGCCCTGCATATAAGATCATATTTTTGAGCTCAATTCCTTTTGGAGATTAATAAAAATTGGTTTTATAACTCATTTGGTTGTTGAACTTGAGATATAAGCAGCATTTTCATAATTAGGAACATATTTGCTAAGCTAAATCTGAGATTGAAAAGCCCCTTGAGACCTGTTTTCTTCCCTGCATCAGTTCTGTCCTATCGAGCCTATTTAGCAGCTGTTTATAAGCCCTTTATAAGCTCTATTATCTCTGAATTTTGGTTTACATGGTCTCTGCTAGCTTATCTTTATGATTCCACTATTCTTAGACATTAGCTTTTAGTCAGGAAGCTTGTGCACTAGCTGGAAGTTAGCCTTAGAGGCTGTTTTTCCTTAGTTTCAGTTGTGCTTATTTGACTTTGAGCTCATTGCTTATCTGCTTTATCTTTGATCATAACTGAGTTTCATAAAAAGTAGTTTTTGTTTAAGTTGTTTATTTTCATTTGTTTTACAAGTTTTCAAAATAAAAATCAAAAAAAAAATAATAATAAAACTGTTTTTCAAAAACTGAGGTCAAGGTTCGAACCTGTGACCTCTAGCCTCCCCACACCTTAGCATCACACACTGAAACCATTGCACCCTTGGGATTTACTTCATTATATCTCACACCTTTTATCCTTTTAACCCTTTTGTTTTCCTTTTACTTTTTAACCTACAAAAACTGATTTAGCTTATACTGTTTTTTTAATTTTAGTTTTTTTTTTGAAAACTTTTATTTTTATTAGGTTTATAATGCTTTTAAGTAATTACTATAAATATTAGAGAATTTTTAGACATCATTTGGTATTTTTCACATTCATTTTCTTTTAAATAGTTTCTAAATTATAATAAAAAAATAAAAAGTAAAAAAAAATATTTTTTTTCTCTTTCTTAAAATTTTCTTTTTATAATTGGAATGTAGAAAAATCATTTTCGTGCCCGTAGGTGTAGTATAGCTTTGATTTCACTTTTTATTTCGTGCTCGTACGTAGTTTTTAATAATTTCGCGTTTTTTTAGAATAGAATACTTTTTAGCTTAATTGTCTTTTGCGTTATTGTTTTGTTTGCTTTATTTGCTTTTCATAGTTATAATATCTCTCAATCTCACTTTATTTTACATTCACGACACGAATCACACAACTTGAATCACAATTCCATTCATCCTTCGTACGGACAACGATCTCGGGTTATTACGTATTTCTCGCGTAATTTCCTCACCTAACGTACTAAAAACGACTCAATCAATTGGCGCCGCTGCCGGGGAAGGCTGAAGTGAATTTTGGTTTTCGTTTTGCGATTCGTGTTTCGTAAATATTTTCAAAAACATAAAAGCACAAAAATATTTTCTTTTCAAAATTTGTTTTTCCTTTTTCATTTGCTTTCTTATTTTTAAAGAAAAAAACCAAAAATATTTTCGATTTCAAGATTGATTTTCACTTTTTGTTTTGATTCGTGTTTCCGACATAAAATCCAAAAAAATAATCTTCTTTTCCTCTTAACCGTTTAATTCTATTCTTCTTTATCCTCTCATCGTTTAATTCTCCACCATGTTCGATTCTTTACCATCTCATCCCCATGATCCAAGGACCATGGAGGATTTCTATCGTCCGACACTCATCGGTAGAGGAGGACCGATCGCTCCAACAAACGATTTTGTTTTAAAAGATCATATGATTGAATTTATTCAACAAATCTGCCAATTTCATGGTTTTGAAGATGAAGATGCTAATTATCATTTGGACAAATTTCTATCGATCACTCAATTCTTTAAACAAAATGGAGTTTCTCTAGACAATATCCGTTTGAATCTCTTTCACTTCTCGTTAACCCATGAAGCTGAATCTTGGTTTTACTCTCTTAAAACCCATTCAATTCATACTTGGGACGAGATGTGTCTCAAGTTTCTTTCAAAATACTATCCATACTAAAAAATGTTGAGTCTAATATTTGAGTTGATATGGCAAAATACATGAAAGATGAAGGACTTAAGAAAACAAAGTGAAGAATGAAGATAATGCAAAAGACAAGGGACTTGCTTTACAAAGAAGTTATTACAATTTAGTCCTTTGTAGTATTTTGTAACCCTAGTATTTCTATTATATAAAGATATACAGGGAATAGGTTTTATTAAGTGTGTCACAATGTAATATTCAGTAAAGCGTGTGTGTAGAGGCGTTTTATGGGAAAACGTCTAGGGTATGTTTGTTTATAGCCTCAAGGATCTTTATGATTCCTGTTAGATTAGTAACCGTGCTACACTTGATCACGTAGCATTGGGGCTTTTGGTGTTTGTTAGTGTTAGAGATGATGACGAAGAAACCTTTGTTCAATAATAATGATGTATTGTTTATTCCGCTGCGTATCATGTTCTTATCATTATTATTGTGTAATCCCTAGATGAGGTCTAACAAACCTCGAGCTAAAACGATCTTAACATGTGGTATCAGAGCCAAGGGGCTCGTGATCGTGGGATTAAACAAGGTTTTGTTTGTCGAAGATCGAAGAAAACAAGAAAAATTCGTAACTGGTTCAAATTTTCGTAACTCACTGCAGTACTGTTTTCAAGAGGGGATTTATCCTTCGTTAACCGTTGGATCGGGCTGTAATTTTTACTGGAGATTCTGCATATATCAAGGTACAATTTCACCGGAGGGATCTTCGATCTGAGCTTTAGTTAGTCTGGAATAAATTTTTGAAAACTGCTGCAGACAAGGTTTCGGTAAGTCGAATTTTTAGGGTTTTCTTGTTTCAACTTTTTGATTTTGGTTCAATTCTTGTTAATTCATCATGGAAGTTGGACATATTCTGTTTATTATCGATTTTACGCTTAAGAGAGTAGATTTGGATGGTGTATAGATGATCGATATTAAGGGTTTTTCTGTTAATTGATTGTTTAGGGTTTTCTTGAAAGTCATGATATGTTTAAAAGGAAATCCTAGGTAAATTAAAACCCTTGAAAATTCTCTCTCAAGCTTGGTGTTGTAGAAGAAAATATTAAATCGATGGGGAATATTTAGATGATGATGTGTTCTGATTATCGAGAAAAATACTTTCCATGATGTGATGATACGATGACACATGCTCTTGGTCTAAAATCTGTCAAGCTATATCCTAGATTACTGCTACTATTGGAGTACTTTGTACTGATTGTTTGCTTTTTAGAACTGCTGTGACAAAAGTGTTCTTTAAGGAACATGGTTTTTCTGGGTACACTTCACATGTTGCTATTGATATGTCACTGACTTTGAAGTGTCGTTATCTTGGAAAGGTTGTGGACCACATGGGGAATTAATATTTGCTAGTAGGTTGGATGTTTGTTACAACAGGCCTACGTTTTTGGTTTTGAACTGATGTGTTAAACGATTTGAAGAAGCAAGACAGTTTGGTAAACGTGAGATGATTCAAGTCGTGATTGCTGCTACTGTTGTTACAAGTTTATTTGCTGCGTGGGTTAATAGTTTTTGCTGGATACATGAAACGCATATTATTAAGGTTACTGGTATTCAAATAAGTCTAGCTACTGATCGTACAGGAGTAGTTAGTCCTTATGCTACTGATTCTACTCGTTTATAATATTGGTTTTGGCGTTAATGAGATTACAGGAACAAGAGAGTTAGGATACGTTTTGTGTGAATAGGAACTTTACTGTTGCACTTCATGGTTTCCACTGCTAATGCAAATTGTTTCCACTGTTCTCACAAGTTTCCACTGCTGCGCTCTGAGGGTTACCACTGCTAATGTATATCGTTCCCGCTGCTCGTTCTATGTTTCCACTGCTGCCTTATTCGTTTCCACTACTACGCTTAATAAGTTTGTACGACTGTTATTATAATGGATCGATGGTGAGCAGATGAGGGTTGACGTTCTTTTGCATGCTACTGAATTGGATATTATCATTGTACGCAACATGATTGGTGGGCACACTCCTTTAAGGATTTTGGTGCTTCATTATTGGTGCTTTATTATTGTTGCATGTAGATATTAATTCTAAGGGCATGTTGGTTCATCTTTAACTGGTGTGAGCTTGGCAAGGGAGTCCAATATTGCATGAGCTGCTCAGTTTCATGACATCGCGAATACTGATGGTACGAAGGATACAAGTGAAAGGTTTAATGATGTTTCAATCAATGATTACTTGGTGAGGGTCCAATATCAAAATACTAATGGTGATGAGTTCATGAATCTGTTTTGAATCTCACTTATTTGGACTCATCTAATGGCACTAAATACGACTTAATGGTGAATAATATTGGTGATATGGATCTGACACTTGATGAAAAGTTGTTTAATTGGTAAAATCCAGATTTATGTGACAAGTAAAGAAGAAGATTGATTGGTCTGAGGTTTGAAAGTTCTTATGTGTTGCTTTATTATTACTGCTGGTCCTTCAACGCAATTTGTACTGATGGTCCATGATCAGTTTGTCACTTACAACATGGTATTTTACTCAAAGTCACTTTGATATTGCTTGATTGGTTTGAGAGACACACACACACAAAAATGTTTGGCGTTTGGTTTTTGGGCTACATGATTTTCATTGCTACTTGTAATTTTTATGGGCATGCGTTACAAGTAGTAAGGGGAAGCTCATATGGTTATCGGATATACACACACATAGAAGGATTTTTGGATTTTGGTTTATTGGTTCTTAACATATTATAAAGGCTCGTTCTTATTGGTTTTAATTGATTACGAAGAAAGGTTCTTATCACCTATTTGAAGTTGAAGTGGCAGTTCACAGGTTTGTGTTTTATCATACCTTTTGACAGGAGGTAACTTGTTCGTGCGTTCAAGTGACTATGAATTGACAAACACTTGAAGGAGTTACGTTATTGTGCTCAGTGTTTATTGTCAAGAGATTGCGATCTCCTTATACGTTAAGTATACGTTCGAAGTCAGTTTTAGTAGAAGATATAAGATACAAGTTTGGGTTGTTCTACTTCAGCATCAAGTTGGTAATACTTAGTTTTCTTCATCAGTGATCATTACATAGAGTCTACATTCTTTAAATGGTTAACATATGGGTTTCAGGGGAAGCTTCTTGTTAAAATGATTAACCATTTATATGCTACATCGAGGTGAAGGTTTTTGCTACTGCTAGTTGTTATTACTACTGATGGTTTTGATTTCTACTGTTTCAAGTACATTTATAGATGCGGAAAACTTAATGGTGGGCGACTTTGAAACATTGGAAAGATAGATTGGACGTGTAATATTGATTCGTGGTTGTGAAGATCAAGGTTACTTAAATTTGTCCCCTATTTGATGATGACAAAAGGGGAAGAAGATAAATAGAAGTTGCAACTTGAAGATCCTTGGTGATAGTTTAAGGGGAAGTTTGTTTATCTTTCATATATACTAGCTTCAGGGGAAGTTCGTGATTATTGGTTTTGTCAATATCAACTAGGGGAAGATTGTTGAGTCTAATATTTGAGTTGATATGGCAAAATACATGAAAGATGAAGGACTTAAGAAAACAAAGTGAAGAATGAAGATAATGCAAAAGACAAGGGACTTGCTTTACAAAGAAGTTATTACAATTTAGTCCTTTGTAGTATTTTGTAACCCTAGTATTTCTATTATATAAAGAGATACAGGGAATAGGTTTTATTAAGTGTGTCACAATGTAATATTCAGTAAAGCGTGTGTGTAGAGGCGTTTTATGGGAAAACGTCTAGGGTATGTTTGTTTATAGCCACAAGGATCTTTATGATTCCTGTTAGATTAGTAACCGTGCTACACTTGATCACGTAGCATTGGGGCTTTTGGTGTTTGTTAGTGTTAGAGATGATGACGAAGAAACCTTTGTTCAATAATAATGATGTATTGTTTATTCCGCTGCGTATCGTGTTCTTATCATTATTATTGTGTAATCCCTAGATGAGGTCTAACAAACCTCGAGCTAAAACGATCTTAACAAAAAACGATGCAATTTAGGAGAGACATTCTAAATTTCCGGCAATTGCACAGAGAATCAGTATTTGAAGCTTGGGAGAGGTTCAAATATTTGTTGCAGAGATGTCCGGATCATAGAATTTTGCTCCTTGATCAAATCTTAACCTTCTATCATGGCATAAATATGATCGATCGAGACAAAATCATGTTGGCTGCCGGAGGCAATCTCATGCGAAAGACTCCACAAGAAGCTTATGATTTGATCGAGAATATGACACAACATCAGTATCAGTGGGATACCGGAGTCCTTTGTGACTCTACCCTTGTTTTAAGTGATCATCATTCCGATTCGATTCCCGTAGAGATTGCACAACTCGAGGTCCTTGGCAAGAAAGAAAGCTATGTAAATCAGTTTTGCCAACAAGGACCAAGTCATCCTAATACCATCTACTTTTCATACTCCGATGAAAGTGATGAGGATGAACCTTTTGAAAAACAAAAATCAGAGATCAATCAACTTATTGAAATACCTTTAGATACCTTGTCAATGGGGGACAAGGAAGTCGACGTCAATCCTCTTAAGGAACTTGATGACCTTGTCCCAATCCCAAGGGTATTCGAGGAACCTTTCGATCTTTTTGATCCTACTTCACATACTTTTGATACGACTATCACGAATCCTTTGTTTGAGTTTGATTCTGAGTTTACTCTTAACTCAATAATCCTATTTTTGATATTCTGAACGAGGGGAGTGATGAGTCCGAAATAGACGAGGTGCAAACTTATAGCTCACAAAGTACCGCACAAGTCCCGCTCCCTTATATCCTTCCGGAGCCCGTGCCCAAAGACATACTTCATAAATGTGATTCTCATCTCGAGGAGTTCGCCAGTGAACTTTCTCCCATCATAACTCCTTCGGAGTATGATTACTTCCATTTTGATCTTGACAAAGATTTTAGTCTGGGGGGAGACGTACTTATCCCACCCCTCCCTCCCGAGACTTTTGAAATTACACAAATGAGCTTTAACGATGCAATTCAAAACATGAAAAATGAAAAATTTGCTTTTGAACATGAAGAATGGATCTGGATTATTATAAAAATCTTTCTTCCCTTCTTCACATATGATGTGACTTCTCCTCTTCTCCACTCAATCGGGAGTGAGGACACCATCTTTGACCCCGGTATCACCGTTTATGGTTTATTTCTTAAAACCATGGGTATCTCATCGGTGTGGAACTTTCATGAGCTTCAATGTTAATCCTAACCTCTTGAGCGAAAGTCCGATGGAGATTATCTTTTCCACATGCTCCCCCAAGGACAATTAAATTCGGGGCGAGTCTAAGCTACACGACTCGATAAAAACAAGCGCTTCATGGGAGGCACCCCATGCTTATCTTTTCTATCTTCTTTCTATTTTCTTTCTAATGTGACGTGAGGAGGGGCGACCTCTTCCATTTCTCGTGTTTTGTGCTTGTTGTGATTTATGTCCAGGATTTTCTCGAAGTATGAAGACTCTCGTGCTCGTGGTTTTGTCTCTCCACTCGAGTCTCATCCTTCGTTGCTCATCCATATATCCTAATCTTATCGACTAACGTTTATCTTTGGCATAATTAATAAACGGCCCTAGATTTTTGTTAGGATTACCCTTACCTTTGAAACATTGAGGACAATGTTTACCTTTAGTCTGGGGGGGGGGGTGAATCTTCGATTCGATTTTACCTTGCACGATCATTTTAGTCGTTTACTTACGCAACCCCGTTTTTCCTCAAAAACCAAAATAATTGAAAAATTTTGAAAAATTTCAAAGGAAAAAATGAAAAAAAAGTTGTGAAAAAGCACAAAAAAATGAGAAAAAATTGAAAAAAAAATGCAAAAATATAATAAGTTTTGACACCGTGTTTGACTTTCCTACTAGGTAAGAGCGAGAATAAAAATTTTGACTTGATCCGGGCGTGTTGAGCCCTAGCTCGTCTCCCTTAACCAATATAATCTTTAAAAATGATTATGGCTAAGCATTCGCGGATCTCATTATTTGAGATTTTAAATTTGCGAAGAACGAGAAATGATAGAGTTTCTTTAGAAGTTAGATGCTAAGCATAGAGTAGTTGGATCTCTTTCAAGCTCATCGAAGGTACTCGTGTCTTTTTGTTCCCACAAAATTGTTTCACCCCATATCTGTGCTAAATAATTAAAGATATTAGGTTTAGCCGATGATTAGTTTTTGGTCTTCTTAAAAGAATCCTTGCTTTGAAAATTGGGTACACATCAGGATTCCAAACTATTAAGTATTATAACAAAAGTATCATAGTGTATCGTTGCTTCAAAGTTCTTAGTGTGCGTAAAAAAAATGAAAAATGAAAAAAAAGATGATGATGAATGTTGTTGAATGCTATGATGTATGAGCTTCTGTGTATAAAGTTGGTGGCGCGTGAGGTGCATGCAAACGATCTTAGACCGAGAGCATGAGGTGCACGTGAAATGTACTCCCCAACTAAATTCGTGAAAGTTGTGAAATTTATTAGACATGTTGGTACGGCGCGTGAGTTGCATGTAAACAATTCTAAATTGTAAGCATGAGTTACACGTGAAAATACTCCTCAACCTCTGTCTATGAGTTTTGTGATAAAGCATCATTGTGTTTAATAACGGTTGTTATCTATTTGGGTTAATGCTAGTGCAGCGGTAGCCTCGTAGATCTTTGGAATCGAATTCCCGCTGATTCCGGTACTATTCTTTGTGGGGTGTCAAAAGCCTGGTCACTTGAACCATCTGGTTCGGGATGTGCCGAGAAGAAAGCCGCGACATGAAAAAGGCCCTTTCGATCCTTAAATCTCTGGGTGGCCGTGGGGTTAGTGTTGGCTTAAGTGGGTAGCAATCATATGTATAATAATAATAATAATAATAGTATCAGTAAATGATGAGACAAAAAATGTTACGTTTTTAGGGGTCAGTTTGAGTCCTAATTCGTATATTATTTGATCGGATTTCACCCAAAGTCATTTCTTTTCTCATTTTAGGTACTTTTGAGGAGAAAATCACAAAAGAAGCATTTTCGGGCGTTTTCGGAGTGAAAAAGTGCGGAAAACAACAAAATCTCAAAAGACCCTAAAGTGCACAGAAGGTGACGGCGTCACACGCTTCATCGTGACGACGTCAGGAACAAGTGAAGTGAAGAATTGGAAGTTACTCATGACGGGCCAAAGAGTTTTTAGTGTATTTTGGTGACGGCGTCAAGGAAGGCCGTCAGATCTGGAACGAGGAGGTATGACGACGTCAAGAAGGCCGTCACAAAACCCTAATCGTCAGCGTGACGATGTCACACATTGGGCTGACGCCGTCAGCCCGTATTGTCTATATATATAGAACGATTTTATTTGTTTTAAAAAGAGGAACTTGGTGGAGAACTTAAGGGTTAAACCCTAGCTCGTGTATCACAGACCTTAGAGGGTATTTTTACCCCTCTAACTTGCATGTTTAATCTAAGATAAGTCTTCATTCAATCCATACAATATGTCTATGTGTTGTATGATTTATGTTTGTGCTTTTCTTTCCTTTAACATGCTAGGCTAAATTAACTTGTGTTTGCTTAGATCTAATGAAACCTAACTATTGATTATCATGTGATGTGTATGTTGTGATTGTGATTTGGATGAATGTTTCATCTACGTTAGACTTAAGAAAACTGGCTAACCTCCTATACGGTAACAAGCTTGAACGTCTTAGGAAACGTGAATCGTATGTGCGTTAATCGATTTTAAGGTAGTATTTCATGCGTAGGTTGCTATCGGTGAGCTTATGATAGGATACTTGACGTATCGTCATATAGTGAGGTAGGAGCTTATAGAGTTAGGGAATTGAACGCACTCCCTACGACTTGTTAGGAATACACCCGTCATCCACGCAAACTCAACATACTAATTACATGGTAAAAGATAGTTAGGGAGTAATGAAATCTAAGTAAACACTACTTTCCCCACCATTGTTTTCTCAAAACTTTAATTTAATTTGCATAAGTAGATACTTGGGTTAGTTGACTAGCAACTAATTCCGCCCACTCCTTCAAAACCGAGATTTTACTGCTTTCATAAAAACATAAAAATACAAAAAGAATCATCCTTCATCCCTAGACCTAATTAGAGTAGCTTTTGACCTAACGAACACTATTCCCTGTGAGAGAACGATCAATCCCCCGGTACTTGCCACTACACTATACTACATCGGTCAGGTACACTGCCTGGTGGGGATTGCAAGCTTCTCGAGATCCCTCGAGAGGTAAAATGTAGTGCGTGTTGCAATCCACGCGCATCAAGTTTTTGGCGCCGCTGCCGGGGAATAGTTATTTTTTAGGTTAATTTTTATTTTTAATTAGGTCTACTCACTAGACTCCTTTCTAGTGAGATTTTATTTTATTTTTTTTAGGATCTCTTTAGTCTATCTTTTTCTTCGTGTTTTTGTTCGTAACCATTACCATCCAACGTCATGGAAGGTTGTAATCTTCTCGACCCAAACAACCAAAACCTTCCCAATCCACCTCCTAGAGCCCGCAACTTTAGGAGAGTACTCCCGACCTAGCCATCAAGGCTATCGAAACACCATTGAGCTCAACCAAGGAGCCAATGTGACACCCTTGAGATCCGACACCATCCGGTTGGAGTGCGTTCCTAACAAGTCGTAGGGAGTGCGTTCAATTCCCTAACTCTATAAGCTCCTACCTCACTATATGACGATACGTCAAGTATCCCATCATAAGCTCACCGATAGCAACCTACGCATAAAATACTACCTTAAAATCGATTAACGCACATACGATTCACGTTTCCTAAGACGTTCAAGCTTGTTACCGTATAGGAGGTTAGCCAGTTTTCTTAAGTCTAACGTAGATGAAACATTCATCCAAAATCACAATCACAACATACACATCACATGATAATCAATAGTTAGGTTTCATTAGATCTAAGCGAACACAAGATAATTTAGCCTAGCATGTTAAAGGAAAGAAAAGCACAAGCATAAATCATACAACACATAGACATATTGTATGGATTGAATGAAGACTTATCTTTGATTAAACATGCAAGTTAGAGGGGTGAAAATACCCTCTAAGGTCTGTGATACACGAGCTAGGGTTTAACCCTTAAGTTCTCCACCAAGTTCCTCTTTTTCTAATAAATAAAAATCGTTCTATATATATAGAGAATACGGGCTGACGGCGTCAGCCCAATGTGTTACGTCGTCACGCCGTCGATTAGGGTTTTGTGACAGCCTTCCTTGACGTCGTCATGCTTCCTCGTTCCAGATCTGACGGCCTTCCTTGACGCCGTCACCAAAATACACTACAAACTCTCTGGCCCGTCATGAGTAATTTCCAATTCTTCACTTCACTTGCTCCTGACGTCGTCACGATGAAGTGTGTGACGCCGTCACCTTCTGTGCACTTTAGGGTCTTTTGAGATTTTGTTGTTTTTCGCACTTTTTCACTCCAAAAACGCCCGAAAATGCTTCTTTTGTGATTTTCTCCTCAAAAGTACCTGAAATGAGAAAAGAAACGACTTTGGGTGAAATCCGATCACATAATATACGAATTAGGACTCAAACTGACCCCTAAAAACGTAACATTTTTCGTCTCATCAAATACCCTTACACTTGAGATTTGCTTGTCCTCAAGCAAATGTCAATGGCTTGAGCGCTTACCCGCAGGATCCATCACCACTTGGGACAACCTAACCACCCTCTTCCTTGCCCAATTTTTCCCACCGGGGAGAACTAGCAAACTTAGGGGCGACATCTTGATGTTCCAACAACATCAAGGCGAAACCCTTTATGAGGCATGGAGCCGATTCAAAGACCTACTTCACAAAGTCCCTCACCATGGCATAGAACTTTGGCTCCAAGTCCAAATATTCTATGACCACATCAACCCCTCCACAAAGCGAACCATTGACCAAGCGGCCGGTGGTAAGCTACGTGATAAAAGTGCGGAGGAATCATGGGAACTTGATGCGTAGGGATTGCTTACGCACTTTGTTTTACCTCTCAAGGGATCTCAAGAGGCTTACAATCCCCACCAGGCAGTGTACCTGACCGATGTAGTATAGTGTAGTGGCAAGTACCGGGGGATTGATCGTTCTCTCACAGGGAATAGTGTTCGTTAGGTTAAAAGCTACTATAATTTAGGTCTAAGGGTGGAGGATGATTATTTTTGTATTTTTATGTTTTTATGAAAGCAGTAAAATCTCGGTTTTAAAGGAGTGGGCGGAATTAGTTGCTAGTCAACTAACCCAAGTTATCTACTTATGCAAATTATAATTACAGTTTTGAGAAGACAATGGTGGGGAAATAGTGTTTACTTAGATTTCATTACTCCCTAACTATCTTTTACCATGTAATTAGTATGTTGAGTTTGCGTGGATGACGGGTGTATTCCTAACAAGTCGTAGGGAGTGCGTTCAATTCCCTAACTCTATAAGCTCCTACCTCACT